>PITA01009152.1:0-79723 GCA_004023965.1 Spilogale gracilis | reverse complement strand
AAGTAAATGGGAACTAGGGTAATCTAGGGAGGGAAACGAAACAACAGAGACTTTGGACACAGAAACAAACTGAGGGACTTGGAGGGAGGGGGGTGGAGGGATGGGAGAGCCTGGTGGTGGGTACTGGGGACGCCTAAAGCGTGGAGCACTGGGTGTGGGGAATGGGGAATGAATCTTGGAACACTGGAAAAAAAATTTTAGTAACAATAAAAAAGAAATAAAATGGTATCTTGTTATTAGTTCATAGATATATAGTATCTTCTCATGTCTGTAATGATACTAATAACAGTTTTATGAAAGTTTTATTCTTCCACATAGAGTCTGCTTCCTTTAAATTTGCCTTTTTAACTTTGGTATTTGAATTAGGACTTCTTTAAACAGCTGGGGCTCCTTGGATTCTTGGCTGTACTCTTGTATTTGGGTGGGGCGCTAACTCTGATTGGGACTTGCTAACTGTAGGCATCGCTGTAGAGAGATCAGACTGGGAAATTGTATTTAGAAACTCCCAGCATAATATTCTTTCAATATTTTTGTGGGACTTTCCCCTATAAGAGGTTCTTATGTTCTTGACTGGGACATAATACGTAAGACTGTTTATCAGAATTCTGGGAACTAAGTGGAGAAAATAAGCCAAGAATCTCAACCTTCAGAATAAAAATGTTTACTTTAATCCTCCTATTTTTATAGGGTATCCTTTCCCTCAACTAGGTTGGTGTCCCCCAATCCATAGACTTTTTAAAATATTTTATTTATTTTTTTGAGAGAGAGTGAGTAAAAGCATGAGAGGGGAGAAGGTCAGAGAGAAGCAGATTTCCCGTGGTGCTGGGACTCAATCCCGGGACTCCAGGATCATGGCCTAAGCTGAAGGCAGTGGCTTAACCAACTGAGCCATCCAGGCTTCCCAGTCCATAGACTTATAATTTTATCCTCTCCACAAATAAGCTAAATGGTCAGGGATAGGCAGTTTCCCTTGCTGAAAGAGCGAGAATGGGGACTTGGGGGTCTACATGTTTCTGAAAAAGACTAACCAATTTTCTCATTTATAACTCATTGTTGCTCTCATATCTAGTGGTACTCTTAAATCCAACTGATAAATTTTTGAGATTCTAGCCAGTAAATCAGGTTGCTTCTTGATGTCTTCACTACCAGTTTAGAATTTGGCTTCTTGGGGTCTGTTAAGTAAATTCCTGCTCACTTACCTGCTTTGCAGTTTACTACTTAAGCTGTTGCTGTTAATCTTTCATTCCTTTTGTTTTTGTGGTTTCATGTCTTGGAAGTCCATTGATTGTTATTTTACTAGGATTTAAGCAGGAAACAAATACTAACATATGCATTTGACTTTCTATCAATTGGAAGCCAATTTTGCTTTTTTTTCTCTACAGTTTAAATTTTTGATTTTCACATATTTTTGATTAATCTGGAATTTATTTTTATGTGTAGTATAATGTTATTGTTTCTTTTGTTTTCCAGATAAAAAGCCAAATTTTCCAATATTTTAAAGAAAGATTTTATTTATTTATTTGTCAGAGAGAAAGAGAACAAAAAAGGGAAGTGGTGGGAAGAGGGAGAAGCAGGCTACTGGCTAAGAAGGAGCCCCTGATATAGGACTGGATCCCAGTACCCTTGGATCATGACCTGCGCCAAAAACAGACACTTAATCAACAAAGGCACCCACGCGTCCCTTTTCCAGCATTTTTCACTGAGTATTTTATCCTTTCCCTCCTACCATGTGAGCCAATCTGTCATTTACTATATTTCTGGGCTTCCTATTTTGTTTATTAATCTCTATCTTTTCACTGATATCATTTTAATTACTATAAAATTTATGATATTTTGGTATCTGCCAGAGCCACACTACCCTTGCTCTTTTTCAAAATTGTATTATCTTTTCTTAGAACTTTACTTTTTCTATATGAACTTCAGAATCAGTTTGCTAAGTTCCAATCAGTTACTGGGATTAGAATCAGGTTGATCTTATTGGAAAAAATTACATCTTTATTCAGTTTCTCATCCATGAATAAGGTATATCTTATTTATCCAAGACTTCTTTTATCCTTTCATAACATTTTATAACTGCTTCTTAAAATCCTTTGTTAGATTTACTCCTAATTTCATTAAAATTTTTGCTGCTGTTGTGAATTACAAATGCATATACACCCTATTGTATTTAAAGTTTGTAATTAACCAATTATTGGTTATTGTTATTGCTAAGAATGTTACTGATTGTAGTATATTGATTTTGTAGCCAGCAAAACTCTCTTGTTGCTTCTAATAGTTGGTTTGTAGATTATCCTGCATTTATACATGGAAAATAATAGTTGCAAATAATGGCAATTTGGTATCTTTCTTTCCAAACTTTTGTTTTTCTCTCCTTTGTCTTGCTGCATTGCCTAGCATCTCCACAACAGTGTTGAACAGCAGCAGGGAGAACAGGTGTCTTTATTGTATTTCTGACTTTAATGACAGTCTTCCTAAATTTCCATCATTATGTGTTATATTTGCTCTAGGCTTTGGTGGGTACTTTTTTTCTTATTATATTAAGAAAATTCCCTTCTAGTCATAGTTTACTTCAGAGCACTTAAAAAGTAACAAATGAATGTTTAGTTTTGACAAATGACTTGTCAGCTCCTACTGAGGCCCCCCTTACTTTACCTATTTCTTTAAAAATAATTTATTTTTTCAGTGTTCCAAGATTCATTGTTTATGCACCACACCCAGTGCTCTATGCAATACATGTCCTCCTTAATACCCACCACCAGGCTCACCCAGTCCCCTAACACCCTCCCTTCCAAAACCCTCAGTTTGTTTCTCAGAGCCCATAGTCTCTCATGCTTCCTTTCCTCTGATTTACCCCAGTTCACATTTCCTTTCCTTCCCCTGCTGTCCTCCATATTACTCTTTATGCTTCATAAGTGAGTGAAACCATATGAAACTTGATTTTCTCTGCTTGGCTTATTTCATTCAGCATAATCTCCTCCAATCCCTTCCATGTTGCTACAAAAGTTGGGTATTCATCCTTTCCGATTGAGGCCTAATATTCCACTGTATATATAGATGATATCTTCTTTATCCATTCGTCTGTTGAAGGGCACCTTGGCTCTTTCCACAGTTTGGCGATTGTAGCTATTGCTGCTATGAACATTTACCTATTAATGGGAGTTACATCTTAATAGATTTTCTGATGTTGAACTTTCTTTGCATATTGGCATAAGCCCCAAATGATTATGATGTCATTAAGAAAATATACTAGTAGTTTTGGGGCGGCTGGGTGGCTCAGTTGGTTAACCGACTGCCTTTGGCTCAGGTCATGATCCCGGAGACCCGGGATTGAGTGCTATATTGGGCTCCCTGCTCGGCGGGAAGCCTGCTTCTTCCTCTCTCACTCCCCCTGCTTTTGTTCCCTCTCTGGCTGTGTTTCTCTCTGTCAAATAAATAAAATCTTAAAAAAAAAAAGAAAATATACTAGTGGTTCAATTTGTTAGTATTTTAGGACTCTTCCCTCTATATTAATAATTATATAAGATTATTTTATAATTGTCATTTATTGCACTATACTTCCCTAATTTTGTTATCAAAATTGTTATAAACTTAGTAAAATTAGTTGATGTCTTTCCTTTCATTCCTTCTTGAAACATTTTCTGTAAGAAAGTTTCCTTTCCTTGAAATTTTGGTAAAAATGGTTTATAAACCAAAATGGACCCTGGTAGCTTTTGTAGGCCAAAAATTTTGACAGCTGATTCCATTTCTAGTTTCTAGTTTCTGGAAAGACTCTGAAAGGCCTACTTTGTGATGTACTGAGGCCAGTTTACTATCTGAGTTGACTGAACTTACTAGAATAGGTCTGTAGCCAGGCACCAAGGGGAAGATGTTCTTTACCTAGCAGTTCTGGAGGTTGTCGTGTACATCTTTTTCAAGTATGTTAGCTTTTTTTTTTTTGAATTCTTTAATTTATTTGACAGAGAGCTAGAGAGAGACCATAAGTAGGCAGAGCAGCAGGCAGAGGGAGAGGGGGAAGCAGGCTCTCTGCTGAGCAGGGTGCCTGACCTGGGGCTTGTTCTCAGGACCTTGCCGTCAGGACTTGAGCCAAAGGCAGATGCTTGACCAACTGAGCCATCCAGGTGCCCCTATATGTTGGCTTTAATGTACTAAAAGACAAGTATTACCAGAGATAAGAAGAGAAGGGTACTAATGAATGTCAGTGACTTACAATGGACCCCAAATGATACTATTTGTTCACTAATTTACATGTGCTTTATTAAAAAAAAATAACATCGTGTGTCATCTGGACATCTGTTGTTCCACAACCTTTAAGGTAACAAATGGAACACTCTCCAAAGTCCTTTGCTGTCCTGGGAGAAGATTATTTGGTTGTGTTGCAAACAAGGTTGATTCCATAGCTGTGATTATGCAAGGACATAGTCAGTGTTGGGTCAGAGGGTTGTTTTTGGAAACAGTCTCAAGAGAAGCTATATTTTTCTGGGAATCACTTTTTTTTTTTCCAAAGTAAAATTTGAAACACTTTAAAGAACGTTTATTTTTAATCATATGGCTTCTTGTGTTTAAGTGAAATTTTCACTTGAAATGAATACAGGCCTATCTCAGTAATTACTTTCCAAATCTTAAAGAACTTAGATAAGCTTCCTTCTTAAATTCAATTCTCTTTTGAAGAGAAACAAGTAATGACTTTCCAAGTACTTAATGTATTATAGAGGAGTGGCAATGGGACATAAATTTCCTTTACTATAACCTCTTATTTTAGAAACATAGGTACAGATCTGATTGAAGGAAAGTCTTTTGAAGTATATCAGTTGTCTTATCACAAAACAAGGGTATGCACTGAAAACTGGGTCATATAAACACAAACTTTATTTTCTATTGTTAATTCATATGCCAAAAACACCTGCTGGAGGAAGGGCAGCCTTTCAAGATCCATTAGTTAATTGTCAAGGAAAGCTGGATTTTTGTCTTAGTTTGTTATTTTAACCCAGGGAGAACTAATTCTTACAAGCAAATAAATTAACTCTCTTTTTTTTTTTTTCCTTTTTCTTACTATTCTGAATGTAAAGTGACATAGTTGGGTTTCTTGGATCTTGTTTCAGAAGAAAAGGAAGAATCTGATCTTCTGTAGGATAGACACCAGAGTGGCAAAGTGGGGACAATGGCATTTTGCTAATAGCCGGACTTTCCTCCCACACCCTAATATAGATTGCCAGTTCCCATGGGAGAACTAGGCATAAGTTACTTTAAACGAAAACCCTCTAGTGACATCTTTCTGTTCAGATAAATGAATGTTTCCATCTTGATGGGCTCATTCAGAGTCAACCACAAATCTCATGCTGAATGAAAGGGAACAGGAGGTATTTGCACAGTTCATTGCAAGAGGATCCAGTGCCCTCCTTTTGACCAAGTTAGCTTTTACAGCTAATGTTAGTGTAACCTGTGTCTGTGCTCTTTTGTGTTCTACTCTAGGCAGATAACCCTGAATCCTTACCATTTAGAATGACTTTAAAATTTGATTGTCTTGGGGTGCCTGGGTGTTAAGCATCTGCCTTCGGCTCAGGTCATGATCCTGGAGTCCCAGGATCGAGTCCCATATTGGGCTCCCTGCTCTGTGGGAAGCATGCTTCTCCCTCTCTCACTCCCCTTGCTTGTGTTCCCTCTCTAGCTGTGTTCCTCTCTGTCAAATAAATAAATAAAATCTTAAGAAAAATTCAATTGTCTTGTTGGTGTGCCAGTTATTTAGCTCTTACTTCAATGTCTGATATTTTTTCCCTTTTCAACAGTGTATGTGATGCACACCTAGATATGTGCATGTGTGTGTGTATGTGTGAGAGAGAGAGAGAGAGAGAGAGAGAGAAGGTCATAGCATCATTTTATGGTAGAGTTTAGAAATGTGATGTAAAGAAGGATCTCACATTAGGAGCTTTGGAGTTGGATGTCTAGGGCACTGATATAACCAAGGCAGTAATTACTAAAGACATTCTATGGCTTGTCCATCATGGGTGTTGTACATCAGAACACTTCTGCAAAGTTCAGCTCAGGGCTGTTCCTTTAGAGAACAAGCCTTAATCTTCCTTTTTTAGTAGTATGAATATAGCGATTGTACCTAATAAGTAATCAATATAGTTGATTGACTCTGTGTTAAAGAGGCCCCAATGTAAATGTAAATATTTCAGCTTTCTGAATCTTAGCATAGGTCACAGGTTCTGCCCCACGTTTTTGTTTTGTGAAGTGGCTCTTGGGATGCTGCATGAGGGTGAAATGATATTTATTATTCTGATGTTTTAAGATATGTCTACCTGCTTAAGAGGCTGCCATTTCTACTTTTTTGAGATGCTCTAGAGTGGTGCCAGAACAACCATCCTTAATGGAGCAAATTCTGTCAGTCTTGCAGTTTTGGAGTTTATATTATGCCAATGTTAATTTTGTGAGTGCTCATTTCCCCCTACTCCTTAGTGGATGCACAATATTTAAAAAATGAAATCAATGGAGGATTTAGCTTGTTGGGTCACAGCCCTAGCAGCAGAGAAAGGAGAATGAGTCTACTTAGAATAGAGGAGTTGTTTTAAATTTAATTTTCTAGTGTCTAGTTGCTATGGCTAGTCTGGACAAATGGATGAACAGTGAATAAGGAGAATGAACGGATAAATCAATATTAGTGTTTTCCTTTCTGTGCCTCAGAATCAATCATAAGACCATGGCTGGGTCCCAATTTTTGGCACCAATCAAAATGACAACTTTGGTTACTGGGACCATTCCTTGAGACACTTGTTTTTGGAGGGCAGAAATGAACTATGGAAAGATGGGACACTGTATTTTTCCACCAGACACATTGTTTGTGTCATTCTTGTCCTTTTTTCTTGTAGAGAGGCCAACAAGGCCCTTTGGTCAAGGACTGTGTGCTAATGTATCTGGAGTTGCCAGTGTGCTGTTCAGAGCACAGACCAACACAGGATTTCCTTTCCTGGGAGTTTCCAAAGGCTCTTTCAACATCATCATCTCAGCTTTTCCCACAAAATGTCCTACCTGGAGACTTTATAAAACTGGTAGCTTGCAAGTGGTGAGCACTGTTAGAAAAACTGGCTGCATAATATACAAAGCCCATTGCAAAATGGAAACCTGGGACTCCTTATTAAAATTATGAATTTGAGGACAGTGATCATAGAGTATTTAATCAAGTGCAGGGCACCTTCTAAGTGGGGGTCCCTATGAGGCTGCACGGGCCACATGCCCATGAAGTCAACTTTGAATGTCAGGATGTTCACCTTCTCAAAAGGATGTTTTAGAGATATAGCTTCTCTGAGTCAGGGACAGCCAGAAAGACCTTTTCCATGATCCCCCCCCACACACACCTTAACTTGTCTGGTGGTGCTGTGTCTCTCCACCTGGCCTCTGGGATTCCTGCCCTTAGCCCCAGTCCCATCTCTCTTTACCTGCTCCTTTCCCCTACTGGCAGGTCTAGCTCTTCTTGTTCCTAAGCCTGTGTTATTATTAGCAAAAAGGTTCAAAAGATCTCTGCCAGTTGTTACTCCCTTCTCTTTTTCCTCTCCACATCTATTTGTTGGCTTCAATTTCAAATGCTCAGAATTCTATCACTACCTTCTACCTCCACTCCTATCACTTTGGTCCAAATTGCCAGCATCTCTTGCTTGTATTATAGGAGTGCAATAGTCTCTGAGCTACTCTCCATGCTTCAGCTCCCCTCTGCTTTTCCCTTCAGTCTATGTTCTAATAGCAGAACATGTCTCTCATCTCTTCAAATCCCACTAATGAGTCCCTCTAACTCAAGGTTGCCTTGCATCCTAATCTCCTATTACACTTCCACCGTAGTCTCCTTGCTTTTCCTTGAACATACCAGGCATATTTACACCAGGGTCTTTGTGCTTCTTGTCTCCTCCATGTAGAATATTTTTTCTCCAGACATCCACATAGCTCCCAACCTCTGGGGCTTTAAATGACTCCTCTGCTTAGTGCTGGACACTCCTGGGACCCTATACCTCCTAATTCTGCTTCATATTTCATTTTTGTCCTTAGCACTTGTCACCATCTGCCATGTGATATGTTTTACTCATGAGTATACCTATTACTTAAATTCCCATACAAGAAAAACTTCATGAAGGCAGGGATTTTTGCCCATTTCCCTCTGTTTCCCCAGTACTTGGGACAGTGCCTGGCATATAGCTGGTACTTACTTAATGTTGGGAAGAGGATGAAACTCTGCCAGAAATTTTTGGGTGTTTTTTGCTATATTTTTAAGAAGTAGTCTTGGTATGCTTTAACCAGTGGGATATCACTTCCTGAATATCCATACTTGCTCCTCATTCATTTATTCAGAAATGTGCTAGGAGCTGTGGATACAGGTTGAAAAGAGAGACTGGTCCCTGGCTTCATGGTATTTATAATGCTAGGGCTAGTGAGAGTGAAGCAAAACAAAGAACAAACAACAATTATTATTCTTCAGATGATTGTGAGAAGGTTGTGGTGGTTGGGAGACTAGCAGTCTTAGGTGTGATGGCTTGAGAAGTCCTCTCTGAGGAGGTGACATTTCTGATGTGACCTGAATGAAGAAAAGTCAGAATGTGAGAGTCTTCTGGAAGAACTTTCCAAGCCACAGAAACTAAGTATGACTAAAGAACAGACAGGAGCCATTGCAGCTAGAGTGTGGAAAAAGAGGTAGCAATGAGGTCGGGGAGATGGAATGATGGGGGCAACTTGCAAGCCAGATAAACAGTTGGGATTTTCATGTAGGTTCTTGAGTTTCGAGTAAACAGTTAGCTCTGTTCTGGTTCTCGGGCTTCAAGTGCCTCAGATTCTGATGCTCATGTGTGCCCTGTCCCTTGGAGCGCAGACCATGGGCTTTGGAATCAGGCAGACCAGGGTCCAAATCCAATTTTTACCATTTACCAAGGACATGACTTTTGGTTTTGTTTCCTGAGCGCCACTTACTCACCAAGTGTCTTCTGTTATTTCCTGTACAGGATAAAGTTTCAAACGTTTGTTCTGAATCTGGACATTGTCTTCTGAACAAGTAGTTAACCCTGTAGTTTCTGGATCTGAGGAGAAGGGAAAAGGCTTGAGGCAGTGGCTTGTCACCAACCATGCAGATGTATTTTAGAAGTGCAATGCTTTAACAGAGTATTATCAGAGAGCCCAGTAAAGAGGATACAAATTTGTAAATCATCCCTTTCTACTTGGCACTTAGAGTTTGGGAGCTGGACAGGGAAATGATATACACTGTCTTACTTAATTTGTATACAGTCTCAGTTAGAAGGCAACACAAACTGTAGTGGTCAAGAGCATAGGCTCCAAACAGCTCTCTGTGTTAAAATCCAGACTGGGTCACCTTTTTAGATATGTGACCTTGGACAAATTATTTATCCTCTCTATGCCTCAGCCAGCCTCTACTGTAAAAAGGAGATAATAATTACTTGGAGATGGTACCAGCTTCCTAGGGTTGTTGTGAGAACCGAATGTGTTTATATAGACAACATAATTACAACAGTGCCTTAGGTACCTCACACTATACCCATGTACAGAGGTACTGAGGTTTGGAAATTAATGAAGCTTCTTTCTTTCTTTCTTTCTTTCTTTCTTTCTTTCTTTCTTTCTTTCTTTCTTTCTTCTTCTTTTTTTTAAAATGAAGCTTCTTAAAGCTTATATTGATAGGGGTGGAGAAATCAGAACTGAAACCTCGATCTTTCGTTCTAACACTATATTCTTTCTATTCTAAACTAATAGTTCCTAAAGAGGCTACTGATGAAAATTCTACGTGGGTGTCTATTTGGAATAATAGTTCTTAACTCAAAACTATGTTAAGATTATATATTAAAATACTTAAAAATTTCATAATAAAACAATTATAATACCATCAAAGAAAATTAAGAAAGTAGAGAAATTGAGAAAGTACTTCACTAGGTCTGTTGTTCCAGGAGGGTGAGACGAGGCCTGAGAAACAGCAGGATGGCCAGAAATGCTGCTGTGATGGGGTCAACTCTGTGACCTGGAGTCAGTTGCCTTGTCTGGGAATGTCTCCAGCATGGGGGAACATCCAAGAAGAAGTTGCTTCCTAGACTCTTCAAAGAAGTTCCATTCTTTAATGGTTATCATCACCTGAAGGAGAGAGGGTGTCCTGGGTCACTGTTGTAAAGGGGTGTGAGTGGTAGAATTTCAGACATCATATCCCATTCTAGAAGATTCTCAATGCACAGTGTCAAGTAAAGAGCTTCAGGGTCTATGGTATGGCAGTCAAGATATGAGTAAACTGTTCCCAGACTTGTTGTATAATGGATTAAAAAACTAATACCCAGAAATACCCCAAGCATTTGGATTCTGCAGAACATACTTTAGGAAATTCTTCAATAGTGGAGTAAGAAGAAAATATGTTCTTTTGAGTAAATGTTAGGAGATAATGAGCCTTAGGTCTGGGTTAAAAAAAAAAATCTTTCTAAGATGCTGACTTAAGGACCCAGACTTGGACTAAAGAATTCACCTGAAATCAGGAGAAATGGTAATCAAACAAGGGCACAAATGAAATGAATAGCTCCCTTACTTGTGCATGTGTCTGTGGGCCTGTGTGGCACACTACAAATACTTTGTACCAACATCCATGTTACTTTTGTCAACTAAGGATGTCACTTTTATGAGGACTGATCTATAGCATGTGTGGTGGATTTTTTTTCCTTCTCTTGGCATCCATTATCTTTTTCTGTTTATTGTTACCTCTTTTTCCTTTTTGAAGAATCTCACTTCCCCACTCTCAGTCCTGGTGGCTCTATTGGGGCTGACTCTTCTCTGAATCTAGAGGTGGTGCCATGACACATCAGATCCCCACATACCACAGCATTGGTCCAGGAGAACCAATAAGACGCAATGATGCTCTTACTGGCAATGTGGGGATAAAGCATTATCTATCCACACATATGCAGTGGCTGTTTCTGGGTTTTCTATGTTATTCCATCAATAACTTTTTTGATCCCTGTGCCAACAGTGCACTATTTTCAGTACTGGAGTTTATGAGATGTCATATTTTCCCAAACTTATTCCTTAGGAGTGTCTTGTACTCTTTCATATAAATTTAAGCAATTCAAGTGTCCATCAACAGATGAATGAATAAAGAAGATGAAAACACACACACACACACACACACACACACACACACAGAGGAATATTATATAACCATAAAAAGGATGGGCTCTTGCCATTTGTGATAGCATGGATGGATCTAGAGAGTATAATGTTCAGTGAAATAAGTCAGGCAGAGAAAGACAAATACCATCTGATTTCACTTATCTGTGGAATCTAAAAAAAAAAAAACTAAAATGAATGAAGAAACAAAAAGCAGAAACAGACCTATAAATACAGAGAACAAACTATAGCTACTGCAGGTGGGGGTGTAAAGGGATGGGAAATGAGCAAAATGGGTGAAATGTAGTGGTGAATACTTCCAGTTATGGAATGAATAAGTCACAGGAATAAAAGGTGCTGCATAGAGAATATGGTCAACAGTACTATAGTATGTTTTGTGGTGACAGGTGGCAGCTACACTTGTGATGACCATAGCATAACATACAGAGATGTTGAATCACTGTTATGTACCTGAAACTAATATAACAGTGTGTGTCAAATAAAAACTCAGGCAAAAACTAACAAAAAAGAGTAAACATTAAAAAAAATCTAAACCTGATTTGAATTTACAGTGAGTCCATAAATCTTTTTGGAGATAATTATCATTAAGATTTTGAGTTTTCTTAAATAAAAATGTGGGGTATCTCTCCATTTTTTTCTAGGTTGTTTTAATGACCTTCAGTAAAGTTTTGTACACTTGTCCATCAATTTTTTACATATATTTGATTAGACTTACTCTTATTTTATATTATTTGTTGCTATTATAAATTATGTTTTTTGAATTACATTTTCTAATTTCTTGTGGTAGTATATTGACATGTAACTGATTTTCATATATTGATCTTAGGTCTAGCCCCCTTAAGAAATTCTCTTATGAATTCTAAAACTGAATTCTTTTCATTATTGCTCCCACTCCCAAGGAGCCTTTTGAGATTTTTTTTGGTTCTTATAGCTCCCTCTCCATAGGTATACCATATATTTGTTTGAGGCTTTCCTGTGCTTTATACCAAAATACAGTAAGATCGTTTTTGTTTTTTGCCTGCTAAGAACACATTTCCTCTCCCTACAAGGTGATATAACCTCACTGAGAATGCATGCCCTGAATAAAAGACCATTTGAGGGCTAACGTACATGTTTTAGAAGTTCCCTACTGGAATTCTCCTGGTGGTACACTCTCAGTGTTTGTTGATCTGATAGCTTTGTTGTGTATAATTTCAGGTGTCCAGGTTGGCAGTCATCTTCTTTTTTATTTTATTTTTTAATTTATTTTATTTTTTAATTTATTATTTTTTTATTGTTACTTAAATTTTTTTTCCAGTGTTCCAAGATTCACTCCCCATTCCCCACACCCAGTGCTCCATGCAATAGGTGTCCCCAGTACCCACCACCAGGTTCTCCCATCCCCCCACCCCCCTCCTTCCAAGTCCCTCAGTTTGTTTCTGTGTCCAAAGCCTCTGTTGTTTCATTTCTCTCCCTGGATTACCCTACTTCCCATTTACTTTCCTTCTCCTACTGTCCTCTAGGTTACCCCTTATGCACCGCAAGTAAGTGAAACCATGTGATACTTGACTCTCTCTACTTGGCTTATTTCACTCAGCATAATCTCTTCCAGTCCAGTCCATATTGCTACAAAAGTTGGATATTCATCCTTTCTGATGGAGGCATAGTATTCCATTGTATATATGTACCACATCTTCTTTATCCATTCATCTGTTGATGGGCACCTTGGCTCTTTCCACAGTTTGGCGATTGTGGCCATTGCTGGCAGTCATCTTCTATCAGCACTTAGAAGACATTATTTCACTGACTTCGATGTTTTATTGTTGTAGTTGGGAAATCAGTATTGTCTATTTTCTGTCTTTTGTAGGTGACCTGTTTTTCTGCTCATTCAATGTCTTTAAGATCTTCTTGTCTTTAGTGGTCTGAGTTTCACTATTAAGTTTCTGCAGATTTATTTTTATTTATCCTGCTTAGTATATGATATGCTTCCTAATTCTGAAGGGTAATGTTTTTCATCAGTTCTAGAAAATTCTCAGCGATTTTCTCTTCAATATTTCTTTCCCCCCATTCTCTCTATTATTTTGTTTTGGTATATTCTGATTGGATGCATGTTACTGTCTTGACTGCATCTCTTAACCTCTTATGTTTTTGTCTCCCTTTTTTGTGCTATAACTGAGATTATTTTTTCAGCTCCATGTTTCAGTTCATTGTTGTTTTTTTCAGATGTGGCTAACCCGATGCTTAATCTATCCATTAAAATTTAATTTCAATGATTATGTTTTTAGTTCTTAAAGTAATAAAATTGGCCTTTAAAAGATCAATTAGGTCATTTTGGAAGCCTTTTAGTTTTACCTTTTATTTCTTCCATCATTTTGTAAGAGTTGTTTCAAATTCTACTTTTGAGAATATTTAAAGTACTTGGGTAACAACTATGTTTTTAGGTTTCTGCTGATTCTTATATGTGCTTGTTTCTTTTTGTGAATTTTGAAATTTTTATTGTCTCTAATCTGTAAGACTCCTGAGGGCCCAATATATGGAGGTGTTTTTTTCACAAAGGATTTTTTTCTTTGTATCTGCTGGGAACCAGGAAGAATTACTAAAGTGAAAACAGTTTAACCCCCTTTGAAAGTTCCGGAATAATGCTAGAATAGAGGTTCAGCATTTCAGTGAGGGCCAAGGCTCAGTTTTCCAATAGCAGATATGAAGTTAGTAATGAGAACATTTTCAATCAGGGAAACCTTTTTTAATTTACCTACTGCCCAAGTTCCCAGCACTAGGTTCAACTTGTTGTCTTTCCTCCTTCTCATTGAGGTTTCCTTATGTTTCTACAGAGTCTGGTAATGAACTAAAAAGTGTATTTTTTATAGTTTCTCTGGGATCTAGTTGTGTTTTAGAATGATAGAAGTTTGAGTATCTACTGTGCCATGATTTGGAAATTGAAGTCTGAAATGTCACATATGTCTCTCATACATTACAATTTACAATGCATTTTCACATGTGGTACTTGTTTTGATCCTTGCAACTTTTAATATAAAAACACTCAATTTCATCTGCTGGGAGCCAGCCCCAGCAACAGTCAGGGTCCAGAAGTTGGGGAAGGCATTGGTGCTTTTGAATGAGGAGACCGGACTTGAAGTGTGGTGTGGGGATCTCCCGATAATACTATTCTCAGGGAACTTTATTTATACTGCTTTACAAACGTCATTGTTGGATCCGAGTGGCCCTATGATCAAATTTTTTATCCAAAGAGGGAAGATCAGAGTGACCTTTCAATATGAAACCCAGTACCCAAGGGGAATGAATCATGGTACAGTATATTATTTTTTATCAACATAAGCAGCCCTGAATTAGTACATAATATTTGATGTAATTTTTGTTTATACACTCCAATAGGGTACAAATCATTATCACTAACTTATCATGAGTTAGTAGCAGAGCTCAGTGTATTAGTAAGAGACAGCTTAAAAAGTACAGCACAATCAAAGTAGAGTCAGTGGTTACATATCATAAAATTTTACAATGTGCCAGACAGTATGTTTCTGCACATACTCCCTTAAGACTTTGTTTACTTTCCTTCCTGTTTCCTGCTGGCAACTCAAGGTTTCCTTGTTCCTTGGCCATTGCCCAAGCTCTCTAAGTTTTTAGATAAGGCATGTATTCTCTCAGCAACTGGCCTTATGCAGCCTCCCATATTCATCCATATTAAAGATATGTGTTTTAAGATTCTGGCTGTAAAGCAATTCTTTCATGCCCAGAATTTTTTAAAAAATTGTTTAAAGTTAACACATAATGTATTATTTGTTTCATGGCTACAGGTTTGTGATTCATCAGTCTTACACAATTCACAGCACTCACCATAGCACATACTCTCCCCAATGTCTACCACCCAGCCATCCCATCTCTCCCACCCTCCTCCCCTCCAGCAACCCTCAGTTTGTTTTCTGAGATTAAGAATCTCTTATGGTTTGTCTCCCTCATCTTGTTTCATTTTTCTCTCCTGTCTTCTATGATCCTCTGTCTTGTTTCTCAAATTCTTCATATCGGTGAGATCATATGATAATTGTCTTTCTCTGATTGACTTATTTCACTGAGCATAATAGCCTCTAGTTCAATCCATGTCATTGCAAATGGCAAGATTTTGTTTTTTGATGGCTGCATAATATTCCATTGAACATGCGTACCACATCTTCTTTATCCATTCATCTGTTGAAGGACATCTATAGATGCTCTTTCCATAGTTTGGCTATTGTGGACATTGCTTCTATAAACACTTGGATGCACGTGCCCCTTCAGATTACTACATTTGTATCTTTAGAGTAAATACCCAGTAGTGTGATTTCTGGGTCATAAGATAGCTCTATTTTCAACTTTCAGAGGAACCTCCATACTGTTTTCCAGAGTGGCTGCACCAGCTTGCATTCCCACCAACAGTGTTGGAGGGTTCCCCTTTTTCTGCATCCTTGTCAACATCAGTCATTTTCTGACTTGTTAATTTTAGGCATTCTGACTGGTGTGAGGTATATCTCTTTGTGGCTTTGATTTGTATTTCCCTGATGCCAAGTGATGTCATGCTCAGAATTTTTTAAACTAAATATTGAAAAGGAAGCATCCATATCTCTTAAGATATAGGGATTTTATGAACATATTTAAAAATGATTTTGATCTCTCTGTATGCATCATTTTGTTTTCATATAGGAATCGGCAAAGGAGGTAAAACAGTCAAATGAGTTAGAAGTGGTAACAGTGCAAAACTAAAATTGCCAAGTATTACCTTTTACCTAACTGGAAGGAAGACAAACATGAATTTTAAGAAGTCAGAGAGAATGGCAGAGATTATTTTTCTACTCTGCTTTCATCTTCTAATCTCCAAAGTCAAAGGAAAGAGAAAATGGTTGCCCTTAGCCAAAAGGGTCTTGAGAGAGACTGGAAGATATAGGGGCTTGGATTTATGATTTGCAGAAAGAGTTAGAAGGGAGGGTTGTTGAGTCTGAGAATGAAAGTTGAAATTTACTGAGAAAAAGTACCTGTAGAAAAAAGCAGCATATTTTTTGAAGTTTTAAAAATCATCTCTCTTTTTTTATTTTCTTTTTTTATTTTAAAATTTATTTTATTTTTTCTCAATAGGGTCTTTGAGGGGTGAATTAACACATTTTGGTGAGGAACAACTTATTTTTTTCTTTTGTGACAAATACATTTATATCTTGTCCAAGGTCATGAAGACTTTTTTCTTTTTTTTTTAATTTTATAGTTTAAATTTTTACTTTTGAACTCTAGTTTTTATGTATGGTGTGAGGTGGGAGTTGAGTTCATTTCTTTCTCCCACATATTCAATTGTTCTGACATAATTTGTTGAAAATACTTTTTTTCCCTATTGAAATACTGTAGCATCTTTGTCAAAATTTAATTGCCCATGTATGTGGGACATTTTATCCTGTTCCATTGATCTATTTATGAGTATTCATTGAACTGTAACTTAAAACTTGTGCTTTATTGGTATGTAAATTATACCACAATAACAAATGATATAATAATAGAAATCTTATCTATATTTGGATCATGTTGCCAAATAAGGATAGTAATTAGTGAATTGGAAAATATATGCTTTCACTACAACTATCCCATTTTTATATAAAAGTCCATTTACCCATCCATTCACTTAATTATTAGGAGTTCTTACCTGCTAGACACTGTGGTAGTCTCTGAGCATACAGAGAAATAATCTATGGTCTCTGTTCATGAGGAGCTCATAGTTGAGTGAGAGGAGGTAGACAGGAGATTGAAAGTGTTGTACAACCCATTGTTATGAGGATTTTGTGGTAGGCAAGCGGGGCACCATAGGAGCCAGAAAGGACCATCCAACTGGTTTAGAGTAGTTAGCTCAGGGAAAGATTTATCAAAAGCTTGTGAACTGGTTGGCTGTTCAAAGTAAGTGGGAGCTGGCTTTGCATAGAGGATGTGCCCACGCCTGTGATCATGACTCCAAAAAGGGGTGCAGGAGGGGGAATTGGGAAATGAAAACTCCATGAATAGTGATTTTTAAATGTTTAAAGTAGGTGGGTACACCTGCTCACTTAATGAGTTGAAAGAATAGCACCTTAATAAAAATAAAAATTTATATTCTTTAAGAGAGAAGTGAGCAGCAGGTTTGTTGGGAAAATGGCATGCAAACACATAATGTCATGGAGAACAGGGTCAGGGAAGGTTTCTGGCATTGGGAATGGCAAAAATGCAGCATAGGGCTAGGAAATGGGTGAAGGAGTGGGGGAGTCGGCACTGAAAGATAGGATAACAGCACAGATGGGATACTGTGACAAGTAAAACACTTGGTTTGTTTCATAATTAAATTTAGCCCATTAAAGACACCTGATCCTACTATGGATAGAAAAATATAATGAAGTAAAAAGAAAAGCAAATAATAACTAGGGTAGTCCCCTTGATCTGTGTTTTCATTTTCTGCAGTTTCAGTTACCCATGGTCAACCACAGTCTGGGAGCAGATGGTCCTCCTCCTGACATTGCAGTGCGGGTCATTCCCCTCACTTCATCTCATCATGTGGGCATTTTGTCATCTCACATCATCACAAGAAAAAGGGTGAGTACAGTACAGTAAGATATTTTGAGAGAGTGAGAGGCTTATATGACTTTTATTACAGAACAGGCATAGCTCAGAGATATTATGGGTTTTGTTCCAGACCACCAAAATAAAACAAATATCACAATAAAACAAGTGAAATGAATTTTTTAGTTTCCCAGAAGATGTGAACATCATGTCTACACTATATTGTAGTCTATAAAGTGTGCAATAGCATTATGTCCAAAAACAGTGTACATATCTTAATTAAAAGATTTGGAGAAAACCCCAGTGCAATCGACATAAACAGAAAGGAAATTTATTCAGTTATATAACTGGAACCCCACAGGCAGGGCTGGAGTCAGGGCTGATTTATCCAATGATTTAGGCTGCATTTCTGTGTTTTTTCTTCATTCTGTTTCTCCTGCATGCCAGCATTATCCTGAGACAGGCATATGGCATCATGTATGGGTGTGATAATGTCCAGAGGAAGTGTGAGAGTGTCCCTTCAGGATGGTCTCCTAGAAAAGCAAGGAAGAACTTTTCTAGAAGATTCTAGCAAGTTGATCCTTACTGGCTCATTTTTGAACCAGTCACTAGTAAGGAGGATGAGCTTTCCTTTGGATTCTCAGGCTCATTACTAGTGTTGGAGGAGCCATTTTCTTCCCTTCCTCCGCTGAACATTATGGGCTATGTGGGAGAGGGGCTTTTGTTGGGGATAATGTGGGGAGAGGATGCTGTGTGGTCTATCTGGTATCCACAACAGTGGGGAATCCAGAAACAAGTGGCCCTTAAAAATGTAGGTATGAAAAAAAAATGTAGGTATGTTATGAGCACCAAAGAAGTGTGACTACAGCTAGTGAAGTCGTAGACACCAGAAGAGGTTTGGCATTATTCAGGGAATGGGAAATAGATAAAATACTAAAACCATGCTCCATCGACAGGGTGATCAGCCAGAAACCTAGTTAAGAGAATTAGAGCTCAAGGTTGGGTACAGATCAGCTGATAGCTGAGGTCAGGATTTGCCTCAGATAAGTATCTGATCAGGGCTAGCTGTCTGGGCCCTGGTGGGGCAGTAGAGTTTAGGAACAACACTGCATGGATTAGCCAAGAGTAAATCAGAGGAGGAAATTGGGCTGATTCAGCAAGGTGAGCTGCTGCCCAAGTGGCAGACCAAGGGGTAGGACTATCCCTTTGACTGGGCAGAGTCCCATGGTAAGAAGAAGAGGCCAGTTTGGGGGTGGGGTTGAGGTGAAGGAAAGGATAGTTTGGGAGCAGGGGAGGGTGTCATTATTACTTACTGCTGCCTCTTTGGTTGTGTGCTGGCCCTATATGTGTTTAGAGGAATAGTGTCCATTGATTGTTATTGGCGGCCAAGTGGCCTCATTTGAGGGGTGAGGAAGAAAGCAGAGGCTGGGGAGCTCATTCTGTGTGAAAACTGAGAAATTTGATGTTGATGCATTTCTGGGTGTAGTTGCCTCTCAGTGTTCCTAATGAAGTAAAAAAAAATCTTCCAGCTGAAAATCTGCTCTGAGGTCAATGAGAAAGGTGACAGATAATATGTTACAAGCTTTTCTGTCGATTATCCATTATGTTACGAGGATTGTATGTTGAAACACTGCACATAAAGTGTCTCAATTAAGACTTTAATTTAGACTTAATAAGAGTTATTATATGTTAATAAAAGATCAATTAGCAGTTAAATAGCCATTGATCCAGGTACAATAAGTATGTCAGAAAGACATCAAGTTGTCATTGAAATAACTAGAGATTGCTTGGGCAACATGTGAGCAATTAGATTCTCAATATATTCAGGCTATAATGAATGTCAATGCGTTTAATTGCCATTTAACAAGAAAGCTTAATGTAAAGTCTCCTGGCTATTAACCTGTTCACAGTTCTCCCATAGATTCGTTTATTCATTGTTTCATTCAACAGATATTTAATTAAGCACACTCCAGGTAAAGTGAGGGAAACATGAGGAATCGGCACATTCGAATTCCTGCCTTCAAACAACTTAAAATCTAATATTGAAAGAAACTTACCTATAGGGAAGAATAAAGTGACTAGGTAGATAGTACTATGTTTTTCACATATTTTCTGATTAAGTTCCAACTATCACCAACATCTGAAATTTGTCACATGTTGAAAGAAACTTTCTTGAGGAGCTGCTGAGTCTAGAGGCTGTTTGTTATTGAAGCAGGAGGTAGAAAAGCCGACTGATCTACTGAAAAGAGGAAGGGTAGACTGAGTCAGGCCAGAGCTGTGTGTTCTTGTGTAGTGTCAAAGGAGAAACTAAAGCTTTATCATCCTGGATATTTGGGAGGGTACTTGAGAAATACAGTAACCCCCACTAGGGCAGTGAGCATTGATACATAAATTACTCTTAGTGTTTTCGTGCCTAGTGTCCAAGAATCTCAGTTTCTTTGGGACCATAAAAGGATCTGGAAGGGAGGTAGCCAACAGTATCTGCTAAAAATGGTTAGCATGGTAAATTTATGCTTTACAAATTTTATTTCAATGAAAAGGTCAGCAGTTGGTTGGTTGATTGTAATTGGAGTGGGCACATTTTGGAGTCCTGTAAACTCAAGCTATTGCTTCATTTAGAATTGTATTCCTCCCTCTAAGGCAATTCCTACAGCTTTGTTTCCACCTTGTAATGTGGCTCCCCTGGTCATGCTAAGGCCTTTCAAATGCAGAAGGGTCTCTCCCAGACTCTCCCAGAGACTCCCTGGCAGTCTCTCCCAGCCCTGCTCTGGAAAGTGTGGCACTGGTCCCTTTTCTCTTGGGGTCCCTTTTTCTTCCTAGCTCTTTTCCCCAAGACCAGAAAGGTATTTTATTTTTACTTATTATTATTATTATTTTTTTAATTGTCAGGCAGGAAAATGGCTCTTATGTCACCACTGCATTCTACCCCATTCTTGAATTTCTTTCACAAATAGTGCTCTAGGTTCTAGATCTTGGAAATCACAATTCCTTTTCCTTCCCAGAAAGCTCGGCTCTTTGTAGGAACTTCAAGATCTTCTTCAGTTGCTCAAAAGACAATCTGCCTCTCTCTCCAGCCCTTCCCTGAGTGCATACAGAGGCTGGAACTACCTCAGTGTTCCAGGGTAGGCCAGGTAATTGTTCCTGGGAAACAAAGGAGTGAAAAGTGTTTGTTGTATATGCTGTGACCTAGCAGACCCCAAGCCCGGACTTCTATAGGACTCCTGTATACCCCAATCTTGGTGCTTGACTTGGGGAAATAAAGATACAGGGCCTGTGCTCCACCTTAACACCAACTACGCCTGGAGATAGATAGCTGGATGGAAGGACAGACAAGGAGAGTTCAGCAGCTGGAGGAAGCTGGAGCCAGAGGTGGCCGTGAGCATGGTCCTAGAAGTCACTGCTAGACATCTTCAGGATGTGGCAAAGGCAACTCCAGAGGTTGGATATCTGGTGACATTTATGGAGGTGACACCTGAAATTACAATTGTAAAATAAATAAATGAATAAACAAAGTCACAATCTACTTGAAAAGTGATTTAGATAAGATATTTTGAAGATGGGTTAAACATTGTTTCTAAACTCAATATTCTTTCTCCATCTCAATTTAAATTTAGTGAGGTGAATTTTTATCAACAGAATTAAATTTTAGCTTTGAAAACTACCTTTAAGTAATTGTGTCTTAAGAAATGACTTTGTAGGATCAGCTGTTCCTATCCATTTACTTATACATGAGGAGGAGCTCTCTGTTATGCACCCACTATCTGAGGGGGAAGATTAACTCACTTCAGGGGGCAAAGGTAGAAAAGACAGATGTTAGACCTCAAGAAGAGAAGCCCAGGGTGGTATGGGGGACGGAGGGAGGGAGCCCAGGCAAATAAACAAAGGGTTCTTTTAGTATTACACACAGCTCAGTGTGGAGGTAGACCAATGAGGGTTTTGTTTATGTCCATTCTTATTTTATCTGATAAGCAAATAAAGGCACCGCAGAGTAATTATTTTAACGTTAAGCTGCCTCCCTACTTTTGACAAGGGAATGAAAGAGAAAATAAAGGAACTGGGGTGATGGGCACTTTGTGTGCTGCTTGTCTTCAGACCTTCCCTTCTCCTAAAGGAGTCCAGGCTGGAAGGCACAGGACATCACTGAGTAAATTAATCCTAACTGTAGGCAGCAAAGGAAGCTTCTACCAGTGCCCTACCCTGTACAAATGATGAGCTTAAGGGAAGTAAAAAGGCGATTTGAATAGCAAGCACTTAAAAAGACTCCCTTGTTCTCCGCCTTCAGGTCTAATAGCCCTCCTCAGAGCAGACACGGAGTGTCTAAGAGAAATGAAAGAGAAATGAAAATATCCTTCCTAAACACACGCAAGCACATAACAAAAGCCAAGTTAAGAAGGTTAGCGACTTAGTTGTCTCAGCAACATGTCATCAAGTTGAGATGAGCAAGAAACACAGATAACACGAGGAAGAAGGAAAACATCATAAGCTCACAAAGAAAGGAAAGCTGGGATGCTGAGAAGAGAGAAGCAAAGCCCCTTTTCTTGCTGTTTCATTAAGGGGAACTTAACTTTTAAACAGCCTCTCAAAAAAGCTAAAATAGAATCTGCTTTTGTGTAACCTGTGTACTTGGTGTGTGTTAAGAAATTGTGTTATCAGCATTTCCTGTGTGGCACACAGTTCAAAAGCAAAGTTGTCACGAATGTTCATATAATTCCACAGGGAAACAAAATGGTGTCATGCTAAAATGGAATTTAATTTTTTATTAGAAATTAGCAGTATGGGACAAACATATACAGAAATGGCCAAATGCAGATTGCTTTGCTTATTTGAGCCCAAACTCATCATAATATTACAGCACAGAATGAGACAAATGGACATTTTAGAGCCCGATTCTTTCTTTCCTCTCATAAGATTGTATTCAGAAAATTGCTGACATTTGGTTGCTGGGAGAGGGACATTTCTGATTGTGGAAATACGAGATCCTCACTCTCAGCCAGGGCCGTAAACTTGTTATTGAAACAAGAGTATGGTAGTAGGAAGGAAGTTAAGGGAAGGCAGGAAAAGAGGCAGGAGAGGGTGGGGAGAACCATTCCATTCTTATACACTGTTAACTCTAATTATTAGAAAACATGTTTTAATATTGAATCAAAATCTACCCCCAGGTAAATTTTCAAATCCTGGAGCCATGCAGAACAAATCAGCTTTCTCTGGGCCACAGCAGTTCTTTAGATATTTGAATGATAGTTATGTCTTCCCTTGATCTTTTCTTCTCTGGGTCAGGGGTTTGCAAAGTGTGACTCCCGATTTGCAATGTCAGCATCACCTGGAAACCTGCTAGAAATGCAAATTTTCAGCCTTCTTTCCCCCATCTAGGGTATGGGTCCCTAAATCTGTGGTTCAACAAGTTCTCTTGGTGCTTCTGATTAATACTTAAATTTGAGAACCATTGCTCAAAGAATCCTTCATCCAATGCTCCCATTTTAACTCATCCATCCATCTATCCATCCATTCATCCATCCGTTCATACACCAAGTATTTATAGACCTAACACACTGTAGACTGGGACTAGGGATAAAGACATGAAGGACAGTTTGTGCACTCGGGCAAGAGTTGGTTTTGAGGTCCCTCCCCATCCTGACTGTCCTCTGGTTTTCTGGTTGGTTGTTATTCTCAGATGCAATCAATGAATAGCATGTAACACACACAGCAGGACTGTTTCTTCTCTAAATGTGACTTTATTCCACATTTTATCCACAGGGTGGGTTTGAGAGAAGTTGTTCAATGCCTCATTGAGTCCAAGAGAGGATTGAGCAAGGTTGTAGGATAATGGACCATGTGTTTGGGGAAGATTAATCTAGGAATTCTGGTTAGGACTGTATTAAGATATGCGGTAATTAAAAAAAAAAAAAAGATATGCGGTAATTTGCTCCTCGGAATTTCCCTTCATTGAATAACTTGCATCCTAGCACTGACAGCCACTACCCATGCTCCTGTAGTTCCCGCCCATATTTAGGCTGGCCTTGGTCATGTGACTTGCTTTGGCCAATGGGACATCAGCATCCATAAAGTAAGGAGAAGCTTGATAAAATATTTGTGTATGAGAGCTTACCTTCTCAAATGCTGCCTGCAGCTTGTGTGCAAGTGCTGCTTGGGATGGCTTTCTTGAGGCTAAGAAACATATGAGGAGAGAAGCCTGGAGATCCCAGCTGTCCTCACTGCCCCAGCTGAGCTGAGCATTAAGCAGACACTCCAGCTGTGTGAGTTAGATCAGGTGAGACCAGCAAGGCACAGAACTGTGAAAAAAAAAAACAACAACATTAATGGTATTTAGGCCATTAAATTCTGGGGTGGTTTGTTACACAGTACTAGATAACTGACATTGGAGAGTATTAAAGAAATTAGGGACTTTGGGGCTTGGGGCAATCAATAATAGATTGGGGCAGGAGTATGGAGGTGGGGAAAAAGAGGAGACCTTACATGAGAGGCAGTTTCTCTGTGGAAGGAATTAGTCTTTGGATAATAAGGTGGTCTGAGAATTTAGAAACATGGAAAATAACAGAGCTTAAGCAAAGTATATTTCTACTCTTAGAAAGCATCTCTATTATGTATTTTTAAGAGGGAAAAATGGTATTTTAGAGATTATCTGTAATACTAGGGGCTATCATCAGAGGGTGCAGTGAAACGCTTTGTTGAGATGCTTCATTAGATCTTGTTAGAACTGTGATACCAGGTGTAATTTGTTATCTTCACTATGTTACAAATCATCCCACATTTAATAACCTAAGAAACACTTCCTGTATCACATTTTAAGTGGTTTTCCAGGGTTCAGGGTCTCTTACCAGGCCGCAGTTTGTGTGGACTAAGGCTGCATTAATCTCAAGGCCAGATTGGGGAAGGATTCACATCTAAGCTTGAACACAAGACTTTTGGCAGGATTGAGTTCCTCATGGGTTGTTGGGTTGAGTGACGTCAGTTCCTTGCTCACTATTGCCTAAATCTTCCCTTAGTCTCTTGCCATATGGTCTTGCCCTCAGGGTAGATAGAATGTGGTATCTGTCTTCTTTGGAGTAAGTAAGAGGACAAGCCTAACAGGAAGCCAAGGTCTTTTTTTTTTTTTTTTTAACATAATCTTGGAAGTGACATCTCATCACTTTTGTCATATTTTATTCATAAGGAATGAGTCAGTAGGCTAGCTATAGTCAAGTGGAAGGCATTAGGCAAGGGCATGCATACCAGGATATGAAGATAACTGGAACCATTTTAGATATTTCCTAGCTGGGGACAGGGATAGGTAACACCTCTGACTGCACAATACTAGGTGGCCATAAGCCATTATCCTGGGTCAGATTTTCTATCTGTTTGGATGAGGAAGTGGAAAACAGCAAAGAGCCACTTTCTAGGCTTTAGAGTCTCTGAATTGGTTATACAGAAGGATCTATACAGAGGGATTTACTTTCTGAAACAGATCACTCCTTTGCTGAGAGATCTGGATCACTCTAATGAGATGGCCCTGTTTTCTCTCCATTTCACCTCAGGACATCAAACTCTTTATATACATCTGCTTGTCTTTCCCTCTATTCAAACTCAAGTTCTCTGCCTTCAACAAATCTCTTATCTTAATAAAGCTTTTACTCAATTCAGCTGCTACTGTGATTGCTATCCTATTCCTTACCTTTTTATCACCCCCCAAAGTTTCTAAATACGTAGTCTTATAGCTTTAATATTTACTTTCTCCCTATAACTTTCACTATCTTCATCCACCTTTGGCTTTTTACTAAAATGGCACCCTTCAGAGTAATCAAGGACCTCCATCCTTCATTGTAGCTGCTGGCCCTTTGTCAGACCTCACTCTCTTTGACTTCTTTATAGCATTTGATGACCTTTGCACTGTTCTTTTTTTGCAGTGTTTTCCTTTGGTTTCTGTGTATTTAGAGTGTCCAGGACATAGTAGACACTCCATAAATAGTTGTGGTTGAATGAATACACTGCTAGTGTCTTCTCTTTCTTTTTTTTAAATTATATTTTATTTATTTGAGAGAGCACAAGAGTGAGAGAGATTGAGAGGATGAGATGGGGGGGGGGCAGAGGGAGAAGAAGATGCCCCATGAAGCAGGGAGCGGGATGTAGGACTTGATCCCAGGACCCTGGGATCATAACCTGAACTGAAGGCAGATGCTTAACCGACTGAGTCACACAGGCACTCGTGTCTTCTCTTTTTTGATTATTCCGTATATGTCTCTTTTCTTGGCCCTTTTCCACTTCTTTTCCCTATAAATATGGATTTGATATTTGATTTGATGCGATGTATATCTCACTTCTCAAGGTTCAGCTATTGTTTAGAAAAATGTTTGGTGGAATATGGCTTTCATAATACTGGTTGGTAGTTGTGAGTGACCCTAATTATTTCCTTTCTGGAAGACCTCTAGTATTTTGGATATTTAGCATCTGCCTTTGCTGATCCCCTCCCTGATCTAGGGGATAAATTATGATATTATTAGCCACTCACTGTTGTCTCATTCTCTTGATCAGGGATTGGTTTATCCCTGAGCATATGACTCAGTCTTGTTCAGTTGGAATTTGTTCTATGACTTTATTCCTTTTGTATTATTTTACTGTTGGCTCACTGGACTTGGGGAGACAAATATTTTGAAAGCTTGACCATAGTTTTAACACACTGAACGTATGTTAACATGTATCAGTTATTTACTGATGGATGAAGAACCACCTCAAAATGAACAGCTTAAAACAACAGCTGTTTTATTTGCTCACAATTTGGTGGGAGAGCCGTTTGTGTTGGACTCAGCTGGGCAGCTTTTCTGCTAGCCTCGTTTGGGGTCACTCAGTTGTCTTAGTCATCTGGTAGCTCTACTGGGAGATATCTGGTCTAAGACTTCCTCGTTCACACATGTTGGTGCTGGTTGTCAGCTGGGTAGTCTAGGGGGCTTTCTCTGCTCAACTTTGTTGCATGGCCTTCAGTAGGTTTGTTCAGGCTTCTTCGTATGGCAGTTTCAGGGAAGGAATCTAATAAGGCGAGAGAAGAAGCTACAAGGGTTTTTGAAGCCTATGTGTAGAAGTCATGTATTATTTCTGTTAGATTCTACTGGATTAGCACAGGTCAAATCATAAGAGCAGTTCAAATTCAAGGATATGGAAGGAGATTCTGCCCCTTAATGTTGGAACTGCAAAGTCATATTGCAAAGGGGCTTGCATATAGAGATGGGAGGATTTTTGAGACTAATTTTGCAAGCAATTGAGTATTTAAATGTGTAAGACTAAATGACTTTGTTGTTATTACCTAAGTAATATACTTTAAATATAAAATATGTAAGCAAAAAAGAAAAAAAAAAAAGGAATCTCATCCTGTCAAGAGTAACCTAGTAACTTCAGGTGAATATAATTCCAGGAAGCTCTTTATATCTGTGAATGGAATGAAAAATGCAGAATACTTTTGTAAAATTGGGTATTACTTTATATTTTAGGGAAAAAAGGCATTAAATTGAATTTTTGTTGGATTTAACAGAAGAAAAAGAAACCAGATAACCAAAGGAATTATGGAACTTCAGATAATGTTTTATCACCACAGAGATATTAGATCCTAAAAGTTCTCCTTAAGGTTACAAAGAAAGATTATAAAAAAATTAAGAAAGCTAGAGGTTTTTTTTCTTTTAAAGATCCATGTTTAATTTTAGACATATTGATTGACTCTGCTATGAAAGATAAGGAAATTAAAACTTTTAATCTTCCTCTCACCTCATTTCCCACTACTCTCATCTTATGAGTTTTTAGTGACATTATTTTAACAAAATGTCAGAGTATAAAGCATTTATATCCTACATTTATATTTCTTTAATTCCGTAATTATTATGGTTTAGTCTTACATCTATAATTAAATGAATTTGCTGTTCCATTTAGCCCCACCTGTACACATACCATTTTCTGCCTTTCTGAATTATTTTTTAATTTAATTTTATCTTTATTTTTTTTTTTAAAGATTTTATTTATTTGACAGAGAGAAACACAGCCAGAGAGGGAACACAAGCAGGGGGAGTGAGAGAGGGAGAAGCAGGCTTCCCGCCAAGCAGGGAGCCCGATGTGGGACTCGATCCCGGGTCTCCGGGATCATGACCTGAGCCAAAGGCAGTCGCTTAACCAACTGAGCCACCCAGGCGCCCCGTGAATTATTTTTTTAAAATGTGATTTATTTCCAACCTGGATTTCCTTGTCAGGGTTTTTCTCAAGATGAACTAATGATACTTACTCTCTGCATTCTTGCATCCTTGAAAATTTCTGCTGGTTGCCTTCACGTGGACCAGACTGAGTTTGGTGTCCCAGTTTCTTTCTCATAAGGCTGTGGGCATAGTTCCACTGTCTTTGGGTACTGGATTTTTTACTGTTCCCTCCATTTATTCTAAGTTGGCTAGATTCATTATTAGGGTTTTCAAGAGGGATTCTTAGATGCTTTATTCTCTAAATTCTTTCATGTTGAGAATATTTGTTACTTTTACATGTTTGGTATTTGTTATCTTTATAGGTGATCTCTATTTTTGTTTTTGAAAAGTGCTGAATGCCTGTATAGTTCTTTCATAACTTTTGGATATCAATAATGCAAGAAGGTGATGCCTTGTTGATAACCCCATACTGGAATTTTCTGGCACACAATATTACTTCTTTCTTTAAAGCAGGGAATTTTTCTTGTGTTATAGCTCTACTTACATTTCTATTCTGTTTTGGGGCACTTCTTCAGGGAAAATTCCTATGTTGGAGGGCCTTTGTCCTTCATATATTATCTTCTAAGTGCTTTTTAAAACTTCTTATTTTTTCTCCCAAGATTTATTATCTCATGTCATTCCTCAGTTGACAAGGCCTAGATTGTTCTTTAATGTTTCTTTTGTTTTTTAAGACTTTATTTACTTATTTGACAGAGAGAGATCACAAGTAGGTAGAGAGGCAGGCAGAGAGAGAGGAGGAAGCAGGCTCCCTGCTGAACAGAGAGCCAGATGCCGGGCCTTGATCCCAGGACCCTGAGATCGTGACCTTAGCCCAAGACAGAGGCTTTAATCTACTGAGCGGCCCAGGTGCCCTGTTCTTTAATGTTTCTAATTTGATTATTAGTTCTTTAATGATGTGGTTTTTGTCTTTACATTATTTCATTAGTTATGTAATCTCTCTTTTGGTCTCATTATGTTGTTTTGTAATTTTATCTTTCTATTCTTGATTATTGACTTTGTTTTTATGAAGTTTCTCTACAGCCCAAATCAGATGCATGAAATTTTCTTCTAAAACAAGTACGTACTTTGTCATTAGCATGCTATATTCCTTAGATATGGTGTATTTGCATAACTGTGCCCCTCCACACTTTTTTCTGGTATCTCATTCATGTTAATGTGGGCAGTTCTGTTCTCTCTTCTATTTCCTCCAATTGTTAATGAATTTTCTTGGCTCCTTACCTTCTGTAATTAAGAACTACAGTTTAAATGTTGAGCTATTGCAGTTTTATTCACTTTCCAGTTTCCCCAAAGGCACAGGGTAGGAGCTAGGGTGGGAGATGGAAAAGGAGAAGTCTTTTGGAAGTATAGGCTGGCTTTACGGTGTGGCCTAGATTCTGAGCTGTCTTCTGGGATTTTATTAAAGGCCCTGTTCTGAGTTTACACCTCCTAGTCAGGGTGTGTCTTTTTTCTAGGGAGGATATCCATAAGCTTCCGACCATCCTCACAATTCAGCCTAGCACCTCGGACTGCTATTTTAGTGCTCCTTACTGAGACCCCAAGATTCTTCTGTGAGTGATAGGGAGTTTTTATCTCAAGAGTTATAACCATAATGTTTACTTGGGTCAGCCCCTGGTCTTCTCTCCAGACTGGAGGCATGTTGGAGGAAGTCTCAAGATTTTGTTGACTCACCTTTTTTGTCAGTTTGGTTTCTGACTGCTGAGGCCATTGTTAGGACCTTACAGAGCCACACCTTAAATGTGATTCACTTCTTGGTCACCACTTTGAAAGTTTTGCACATGTTTAGTTTGTTGTTGATGATTTTTTTTTTTTAGGCTGGTATCTTTATTTACTAGTTTTGAATTAGTTCCTCAGATATGAGAGAAGGAGATTGTTTTGTTTCTTTTGCACACTTTACCCTGAAGCCCTGACACATTTTATTTTTATATAGTTATATATCTTGATTGCTTACTTTGAAATTTTGTAGTGGAATATAAGGCATTTTTTTTTCAAATATACTTTTCTAGAAAGTGTAAGAAGTCCTCTTTTTACTTCCTTAGTTCTGACAGTTCACCAGATACAGTACAGAATGGTGATAGCTAAGAACAGAAAACAAAAAACACAAATTAACAATAGCCATAAAAAATGTCAAAGCTAAAAACATCCTACAACTTTTATTAGATTCCACAATTGAACCCAAAGTCAAGATTTTTGCAGATGATATTACTTAGAGATGAATAATAATCTCATTTTCAACTGAGTAAAGTGAGATTCAGAGACTTTAAATCACCTTAAAACTCATGGTCATACAGCTAATAAACCTGAGAGTCATGTTTTAAAGGCAGGCCTGTGTTGTTTTAAAGCCAAAATTCCCTTTCAGGGCTCTTCCAAGAAGAGTTCTGTACTACTTGGCTAGAGGGAATTCAGAAAAGTGGTTGAGACAACAGCTTCCCTAGCAAAGAGAACGCAGAGGAAACAGCTCAGTTTGTTAGTAAAAATATCTCATTTGTAATAGTTCCCCAAATGATGGAGTCCCCTCAAAAACTTAAAGCATGTTCAGTTTTTGCTTGAGTTTTTGGATGGAGACTAACAGAGTTATAGTGGGGAAGGACTTAGGTACCAGTTGCCTATTGCTTTGTAACAAAGTAGGTTGGGGATGAGCCAGAATTCAGTATAAGTGCGAGTTCAAAATGTGACTTCATTCTTAGATCAGAGGCCTTACAATTTGCTAAACTTTAATCAAGAATTAAGCTGGAAGATATCTGTGGGGAAGGTGTGGCTTCACACTGATCCAGCGAACAGTTAAAAAGAGGAAATTGACAGCAAATACTTTCCCAGATTGAAGAAAGAACCATCGAGGGACTTCCCTTCACAAACCAGATGGCAGCCTCCAGCTGGCTGCCTGAGAGATACTGAAATTGGAAGTGCTCAGGAGCCGAACAGACCTGCCCTCTTTCAGGTCTGCAGGAGGCCCGGGATTCTATGGTTTGTAATTACCTCCCAACTGAGCCTTTGTGTGGTAACATAGCTGGCAGAGTTGAAGCTACTGCAGCATTTTCTGTATTAATTTGAAATGGCCTCAAGTCATATTATTTTATGGATGTAAAGACATATTGCTGGTTAAATCAACATTTAGTCCCTGGGAGGTTTTTTCTTTTTTTCTTTTTTTCTTTTTTTTTTTTTGGGTATAGGATAGTGGTGAGGGTGGGGTGGAGGTGGGGGAGTTTTAAAGCATCTCTTTCTCACGCTCTCCAGTAACATCGGTGGTAATGTAAGCTTGCTGGGGTTTTTGGAGAAATTGATGATGATTGTCAAAGTTTTAAATGTACGTGACCTCTTTCTTCAGCAGGGGCCACCTCATGAGGGCCTTGTGGGCATCTTGTCCATATCTCAAGAGCAAAGGGCTTTAAAGCAAGAAGGACGGGATGTTGGGGTTGATGATCTGATCAGATTTATAATTTGAAAAGGCATCTATTGAGAGATAATTGCAGAAGTTTAGGTGAGAGAAGACGGTAGCTTGGACTCAAGTGGAAGTCAGGAAACAACTACTTACCAGGACTTAGTTAAGGGACTGGCTTTGGGGAGATGATGGGGAAATATGTGTCAAGGAAGACAACTGTTTTTTTATTTAGATGAATAGTGATTCTCTCCACTGAGGTGAGTTTGTTTTGGACTGTGAAATACTATGCAGGCATTTAACAAGTTTAAACTTGTCATAATTTGGTAATACTCCGGTAGCTGACCAGAGGGAGGTCAGAAGGATTAGAAACTGAGTATTTAAGGATCTGGGGACCTAATGGAGAAGGTCTACAGCCTGAGGGTAGAAATCAAACCACATGCTTCAGCTCAGAAGCTAGTGTATCAAGAGGAGCCAGTGAAAGGAAAGGCAGCTTTGGAAGAGACCCTGATGCTTTACCTGTGCCAAACAAACCTGAGGGTATGAATGATAATGTCCCTAGACTGTATACATTTAGCCCAGTGCAATGTGATCTAAGGTACATAGATGTTGTGTAGCGGCCAGTCTTCAGGGAGGCAGAGGAAGGAATGGTGACTATATATCTCTGGTGCATGAAATGTTCAAAAGAGGGAATACAATCTGACTAGGCAGAAGTGAATACTTGAAACGTTTCTGCAGTTTATTTTCCTTTTCTGTTTTTCTGATGTTCTGTCCATCTCTACATGGAGCTACAAACTGCAGAGACATCCATACCCATCAGTGAGCCTAATGCTTGTCAAGGATGCCTGCAGTCAGCCCAAATGTGAGATGGTTTAATCCTCTAATTATAGATGACTCCAATAGCAACAGGAGCTCTGAGCCCCCAGCCAGGATCACAAGAGACACAATCTTGACTCCTTCAGGTAAATCCTGTGATTACCCAGCACAGGAAAAAGGTGGGATCTGAAGCGTTCTTTATTGGAAGCCCACATGAGCCTTGGCTTTCTGAAGCCTGGCTTCACAGGCCCCACGTGGTGCCCATCAGCCCAGTCTTCTCTTCACCGTACAATCCAGACCACGCTGTTCAACTTGCTACCAATTTGCAGTGTGAGGTATAATTAATAATACTCTTAGTTATAGTCCTGAAAATTTGATGTAGCATAGCACAGTGTGGCCTGTCAGATTCAAATACAATGCCACCACTTACCCAGCTGTATGAGCTTTCAAAAGTTATTCTTTACCACAGTTCTCCCAAATGCAAAATGGTACTAATACTAGTACCTACCTCATATGCTTGAGACTCTTAAGGTTGTAGTGCAATTAACATTCAATAACGCAATAATGTTTATTTGTTATATTCTGACAGATGTTAGGTACCTGAAATCCTCAGAGTAAATCAGTTTCACATAAGTCATTGACTATGTTTGAAAGTCCTCCAGGATTTTGGAAGTGAGGAAAATCAGATTTTCCTTTGAGGACAAAACAAAGAGATAAATACACATTAGATCTTGACAGTCACCTCCAAGTGACAGAATTGTTCCTAGGCAAGCAGGGCTCAACTAACCACTCTTTACTCAGCATGCATGCATGAAATGACTTCTGAGTGTCTACCATGTCTCAGGCACCAGTCTGGGAGCTAAATAGAAATTGGGACTTGATGTTTACTTTCATGGAGTTTACCAACCAGTGGGGGAAATGGGCAATAAATGAGAGTAAGCAAATGGACACACACACATTAACAAATTGCAGTAGGTGTTGCAAAGAAAGGGCACTGTTAGAAGAGGTATGGCTGTAAAGTACTCTGCATATGATTATACCATATACTATCCATCCTATTGTTGATGGACATTAAGGTTGTTTTAATTTTCTTTTTTGGCAATCATGAACACTGTTGCTCGGAATATTCTTACGTGTGTGTTCCAGTGATAAGGGGTTTTGATAAACTTTAACTTTCTAGGAATTTGTCCACTTAGTCCCAAGACCAGGGTGGTGGGAGCATTGTACCATAGATGTATGCAATAAAAGAGTGCATTGTCTGTAGAGAATCTAAAAACAATAATGAAGTCAGTGAAAATGTCAGAAATCTTATGTTGGTTGATATAAAAAAATGGCTGAGATTTCTGTTGTACTTAAGTAATATTTACATGTAAGCTTCAAAGTGGAACTTAAAAAACTTTCTTTAAAAAGATTTTATTTATTTGAGAGAGAGAGAGAGATCAAGCAAGGGGGGAGGGGCAGAGTGAGAGGGAGAGGTAGACTCCTCACTGGGAGGAGCTGGGAGCCTGACAGGGGGCTTGATCCGAGGATTCTGAGATTATGACCTGAGCAGAAGGCAGACACTTAACCAACTGAGCCACTCAGGCACCACAATAGTTTGGAATTATTTAAGCTTTATTGCTTTGGGTGCAGTTTCCGTCTCCAACTGTACTTCATATAGTACATATTGTATATTACATGTTCCTGAGTTTAAGTAATAGATTAGAAATTAAGGATGATAGTCCAGTGATTGGAAATGCAAAGAAACAGAACTTGAGTTACATAAATTCTGTTACTCTATGTGCCCACCTGGGAATTTATAAATATTTGTAGAGATGTTTGAAAGGAACTAGAGTAGATTCCAAAACACAAAAGCATGGAAGTTCTGCAATTTCTAAAATTTTTTGCAGAGTGATAGTTTTATCGATCACGGACAAGCTTAACACTGTATTTGAGAACTTTTCCCAACTGTCCCTTTATATGAAAGATAATTTTCCAAATTAAAATTAATAAAGTATTGCTCAACTTTGAGTGAAGATAATTTGACATATCTGTCTAAATTGCCTATGTGTCTGGATGTATGAGGAAGATCAATTTTGGTGAAGTCATTGATGCAGTTGTAGAAGTTGAGGCACAAAAATAGAAATTATTTCTATTTACTACAGTGACAGATTATTATTTAAGGATAAATATTTTCTCTTTTAAAACACATTAATGTAATTCAAAAGTATTACTTCATTACTTTTTTCATCCCTTTTTTCTGTCATATTTTATTGAAACATTTTTGCTTGGTACGTACGTGTCTGTGTTTGCTAGCATGCAAAGTTCAGTAAAAGAAATTTTCACTGTGTTTCTTTTCTGGCCACTATTATTTATTTGATTACATGATTATTCCTAAAACCAATTTTGTTGAATAGAGTTTTGGGTGTTAAAAATGATCTGTAGCAAATATGCCAAGTATGTCATCATGTCTATTTCATTTGTATTTTCAAGTTTATAGCTGTTAAGTTGCTCATAATTTTCTCTTACCAGTTTGATGTCTTTAGCAACTGCACTGATTTCCTTTTCATTCCTACTGTTAGTCTTCTGTGCCATCACTTATTCCAGAGAATCAACTTTGGCTTTGTTTTCTACTCCTCTTCCCTTCTCCCTGTCAATCTCTTTTATGTTTGATTTCTGTTTCATTGATTTCTGCTCTTCCCTCTTTTTTAGTTTCTTTCTCAACTCTTTTCCTTAACTTTTTGTGATAGATGCTTAACTCACCATTTTTCTTCCTAAGTAATAGATGCATTTTAAGGCCAATATTTCCTATAGGTTTCAGTGTGTAGCATTCGGGGTATAGTAATTTCCTTGTAATTTAGCTCGAAGTGTTTGAATTTCCCTTATTTTTCTGTGACTCATGTTTATCAATATAACTTTAACTCCCAAATATCTGAGAATTTAAAAATTATTTTACTATTGTTTCTGGCTTATTGCATTGTGGTTCTTAGAAATTTGTTGAGACTTGCTTTATGGTCCATTATATGGTCTAATTTTGTAATATAGGTGTATGTTTGCAAAAAGAAGCATATTCTGTAGTTGTGGGGTATAAAGTTCTCTATGTGTCCATTTGGTCAGGATGTCAATCCTGTTTTCAGATCTATATCCCCACTGATTTTTATCAGCATAGTCTATGAAACACTTGAGTGTTGAAATCTTCATAATTGATGGATATTTACTTTTCTTTCTGTTATATTACATACTTCTGCATTACATATTTTAGGCCATACTATAAATGCACATGACTGTAACATTTTTGTTTTCCTCATTAATTGAAACTTTTTACTATTGTGAAGTAACTACCTTTATGTCTGGGAATGGTTTTTGCTTCATACTCTATTTTGTTTGATAATAATATAGCTACCCCATCTTTCTCTTTATGTGTATTTTTATGCTATCTTTTACTTTGAACTTTTCTGTATCCTTTTTTTTTTGAAGATTTTATTTATTTATTTGACAGAGAGATCACAAATAGAGAGTTAGACAGAGAAAGAGGGGGAAGTAGATTCCCTACTGAGCAGAGGGCCTGATGCGGGCCTCAATCCCAGGACCCTGAGATCACGACCCAAGTCAAAGGCAGAGGCTTAACCCTCTGAGCCACCCAGGAGCTCCTGAACTTTTCTGTATCCTTATATTTTACATGCCTTTTGAAAATGGTATATAGTCAGATTTTATGTTTTTTTAAACCTCATTTTCTTAATTGAAGAATTGCTGGTTTATATTCATCATAATTACTGATATTTTGGAATTTTTTTAAAGCAGGATCCACACCCTGCAAGGAGCCCAAAACCAGGCTTGAACTTATGACCCTGAGATCAAGACCTGAGCTGAGATCAAGAGTTTGATGCTTAACTTAATGAGCCACCCAGGTGTCCCTATTTTTTGGAATTTTTGTGCTATAGTTTTTTTTGTGCTTTTCTTCTTCTTTTTTCTTTTTTTTTTTTAAGATTTATTTATTTATTCTTTTTTTTTTTTAAAGATTTTATTTATTTATTTGACAGAGAGAAACACAGCCAGAGAGGGAACACAAGCAGAGGGAGCGAGAGAGGGAGAAGCAGGCTTCCCGCCGAGCAGGGAACCCGATGTGAGGCTTGATCCCATGATCTCCGAGATCATGACCTGAGCCGAAGGCAGTCACTTAACTAACTGAGCCACCCAGGTGCCCCAATATTTATTTATTCTAAGAGTGAGAGAACATGAGTGGGAGAGACGTAGAGAGAGAGGAAGAGAGAATCCTCAAGTCGACTCCCTGCTGAGTGCAGAGTACTACATGAGGCTTGAACTCACAACCGTGAGACCATGATCTGAGCTGAAATCAAGAGCTAGCTGCTTAACCGACTGAGACACCCATGTGCCCCTGTGCTGTATTTTTTTCTCTATCAATTTTATGTTTGTTCCTTCATTTAGTTTTTACTGTTTTTATTTTTATTCTACCTCTTCTAATTTTGGTGGGAAGGATTACTCTTGTTTTATTCTTTTAGAAGTTCCTCCAGAAATTACAAAATGCATTATTTGACTTAAAAAGAAAAACATTAATAACTTCTCCATCTTCCAAGTAATCCCTTGGAGCATTGTAATCCATTCTCCATAACTTTGACTATTACTCTCTGGTTATAATGCTTTAAAATTTTTAACCCTATGGACATTGTTATTATTACTGATATGTATCCATGCTTATTTATAATTCTTCATATATTTCTACTCAGTTTTCACTTTTTACCTCCTGTGTCTCAGACCTTCAACCTGGAATTATTGCTTACAACATGTCCTTCAGAATTTTTTAGTGAAGTTCTGTTGATTATGAAACATTCCAGTATTTTTCTGAAATATATTTTATTTGTTCTCTTAAAAGATATTTTTGTTGGATAGAGAATTCTAGGTTGCAGGTTTTTTTCCTCTTTTTTTTTCCTTTAGGACTAGAAAGGTTCTCTGTTGTCTTTTAGTTTTGATTTTTGTTCTGAAGTTGGTTTTGTAAGCTTCATTTCTTTGAAGGTAATCTCTCCATTTTTAGTGAATGAATTTAAAATTTTTGATTTATCTTTGGTTTTCTTTATATTTTCTATGATTTGTCTAAGGGACAAATTCCTTTTTTTTGTCCTGCTCAGGATTTCCTGGGATTCTTTGAATCTGTGGATTAAAAATCTTTAATCAGTTTTGAAAATTCTTAGCCATTTTTTTCTTCCCAAATTACCTCTGTCCTTTTTTCTTTTTCTCTTCTGAGTTTTGAATTTTGGTTATTATAGGTTTCATTTCTATCAGTTCCTCCTACATCTCAGCCTCTGATTTATGAAATAATTTATTCATTTAGCATTTATTGGGTGCTAGCCACATCCTAGGAGTTGGTCATACATAGTGAATGAAAAAGAGTCGCTCTTCTCATGGTACTTCCAGTGTATAGGGCCATTTCTTTGTGTGGTGGAATCTTCTTTTCTTGTTATCCCATCAATATCAGCCAGTGAAGTGAAATCTTCCTTTTTCTTTTCTAATCTGGTTATTTATTTCTATCTATTACCTTTTCCCTTCTTCCAGTTTTAGCAACTTTTAAATTATTCAGGAACGCTAATTTCAGAATAGTCTGTTTCTTCATTTTGTTTCACTCAGGATGAATTGACTTCAAATGTACTGCCATTTACTTCTTTCTCATCCTTGTCACTATATGACCTCTGAATTTCATCCCTCTGTCTTTCTTTCTCTCTTCCTTCCCCCTTCTTCCTTCCCTCTTTTTCTCCCTCCCTTCCTTTGTCTTTGCTATGGGCTTAACATAATTCCATAGGCTTGGACATTAGAAGGTATCGCCTGCTCTGTACAGCTCATAAATTTTATTGTAAGTTATTTTTTCCCTTCTAAATAGACTTTATTTTTTGGAGCAGTTTTAGATTTGTAGAAATATTGAGCAGGAAGTACAGAAATATACCCCTTGTGTCCACATATGCATAGCTTACCCCACTGATAGTCAATAAAATCCTGAACCAGTGGTATACTTATTACAATTGATGAACTTATACATCATTATCACCCAACTAGATTCCATTAGAGTACATTCTTGGTGTTGTACGTTCTGTAGGTTTTAACCAATGTATAATGACTTGTAGTATCATACAGAACAGTTTTGCTGTCCTAAAAATCCTTTGTTGCTTCTTATTCTGCTCATGCTTCCCTGGCAACAACTGATCATTTTACTGTCTCCACAGTTTTTCTTTTTCCAAAACGGCATATGGTTGTATCCACAGAGTATATAGTCTTTTCAGAATGGTTTCTTTTACTTAGTGATATGGATGGAAGTTCCTCCATGTCTTTTCATGGCTTGAGAGTTCATTTCTTTTTAGCATGGAATAATATTCCATTGTCTGGATATATCATAGTTTGTTTATCCGTTCACCTACTGAAAGACATCTTGGCTGCTACCAATTTTTGGCAATTATGAATGAAGCTGCTATAAACATCTGTGTACAGGCTTTTGTGCAGACATAAACTTTTCAGTTCATATAGTTAAACTTCAAGGAGTGCAGTTGCTGAATCTTATAGTAACAACATGTTTAGTTTTGTAAGAAACTACCAAACTGTCTTCTAAAGTGGCTGTGCCATTTTGCATTCCCGTAAAAAATGAATGAAAGTTCCTGCTGTTCCTCATTATCACCAGCACTTGGTAGGGTCAGTGTTCTGGATTTTGGCCATTATAACAGGTAAGTAGTGGCATTTCATTGTTATTTTGATTTGCATTTCCCTAATGACATATGGTGTGTATTATCTTTTCGTATGCATATTTACCATCTGGTATTATCTTCTTTGGTAAAGTGTCTGTTGTGCTTATTTTTAAATCCAAGCCATTCATTTTCTTATTGTTGAGTTTTAAGAGTTCTTTATATATTTTGGATAACAGTCTTTTATCAAATATATCTTTTTCAAATATTTTCTCCCAGTCTGTGGCTTATCTTCTCATTCTCTTGATAATGTCTTTCCGAGATCTGATCTGTTTTTTACAGAGAACACTCTGACACCAAATTTGTGAGTTTTCCACAGTAAATGATTTTCTGTTCACATCAACTTTGTGTCCAACAGTTTCATTACATTTTGATACTACCTACCTAGAATTAATGCAGACTTTATAAGTTAAGCTCAGTCCCACAAGACTGCTTCCACCTTCAGATGCTAATCACAAGTCCAGGCTACCTGTACTTCTGGCCAACTGGCTATAAAGTTGAGGGGTTTCCACAACCTCTCCTTAAGTTTGTTAATTTCTACAATAGCTCATAGAACTTAGGAAAGAGCTTTACTTACTATTATCCTATAGAGGATACAACTCAGGAATAGCGTAGTGGAAAAGATGCATAGGGCTGGGTATGGGCAGGGTAGTATATGGAGGTTTCTTGACTTCTTTCTGTGTGCTACCCTCCCAGTATCTCCAAATACTGTTGGGAAACTGGGAAACTCTCCAAATACTGTTGTTTAGGGTTTTTATGGAGGAAGTTCCATTATGAAGGTGTGATTGATTAAATCCATTGGCCATTGGTGGTTGTCTCATTTTCTAGCCCTTGTCTCATCCCCAGAGGTCAGCAGATGGGGCTGAAATTTTCAACTCTCTAATCACATGGTTGGTTTCTCTGGCAACTAGCCCCCAACCTGGAGTTATCTTGGTGCCCAATAGAGTAAACTCAGGTATGGTTGAAAAGGAGATTATTTTGAATAACAGAAGATGCTTCTCTCACTCCTATCAGGGAAGTGCAAGAGCATTAGAAGCACTTGTGCCAGGAACAAGGGGTGAAGACTTAATATATATTTCTTATTATATCACAATATCAAAGCAGAGCAGATGTTTTTAATTTTAATGAAATCTAGCTTATCAATTATTTCTTTCACGGATAATGCCCTTGGTGTTGTATCTAAAAAGTCATTGCCATACTCAGGGTCATCTAGATTTTCTCGTGTTATTTTCTGGGAGTTTTATATTTCATATTTAATTCTATGACCCATCAGAGTTAATTTTTGTAAAGGGTATAAGGCATGTGTCTCTATTATTTTTTTCACACATGAATGTCCTGTTGTACCAGCACCATTTGTTGAAAAGACTATTTTTTCTCCATAGTATGGCCAACTCATTTATATCTAATTTCCATGTGTCAGTCTCTTTCTTTAAGTGATATAGGTAGTATGAGAATAATGATTCTATAAGGATTGTTTGGGGAGGAAAATATGAGTGGCCAGCCCATAGATTTTCCTTTAAATGACATTATCTCCACATTCAAGTGAAGTTCTCCTTCCTCCTTGGGCGCTTGAGAGACATGAGGCCTGATGACATCCTGTTAGCTCTGACTCAAGCTAACCTGAAGACTCCAGTAAGGTGGCCCATTAAGTCTTCTTGCTAAAGCTGGTCTGGAAAGGTAGTGACTTCCTGTTCCTTTCTAACTAGACCTCACTGTGTTACTTCTCTTTGGTTAGGAGAGTGTAGCAATGTTCAGGATAAATAACATGTAGGGAGAACTGTGTGGCTGTAAAGCCCTTACTTAGTCATCCAGATGCAGTATCTAATACTGGTAGGAAGTTACCTATTTGGAAATATATGAACCAGGAAACAAATTTGGTTCTGTCACTGACTGGGTGTGCAGCTGAGGCCAGTTCCTTTTCCTCTAAAGGCCTCAGTATCTTCACTTACAAAATCTTATAATTATACATCCAAGTTCATGTTCTCTCTTAAATTGCAAAACTTTTCTGAATATTTACATTGCAAATTTTTCTTGAAAGATAATTCATAGCTTTCACATGACTCTTCAATTTGGGGATTGTGACTTGAGACTTAAACTCTAGAATATGGACTCTTTATTCTCTCAGTATATCAACAAATGTTTTAGAAATTATGGACAATATCAAAGTCTCCCCTCTTTCCCCCGTTTAATGTTGAATATATTTTTTAATTCTCTTAAAGTTTTCCTAGTGCTTGATCCTTTTTGGTGAGTTTTCTGAGGGAGTGGGTCATAGGGAAAGCCAAGGTGCTTGGGCAGCAGGCGAAGCCCAACTGTGCCCCGAGGGGCAGTCGCACTTGACTGACCCTTTCACAGCACACAATGAGAATGTGAAGTTGAAATTGAAGATAGTCAGCAGAGCCCCAAATTTCCAGAATGCTTGTAAATGAGTAGGATTTTTAAAAAAGTGCAAAACTTTAGCAAAACCCCAGATAGATGCTAGGTTGCCCTTGACCCTTCTGGTAATAGGTAGCCTAGGGTGAACTTTTTTGGGTACATGAAATCCGTGTTTTAAGAGAACATGTTCAGCATGATGCTTGTAGCTCTGATCACAGACACTACTCCAGAGCCGAGAGGTGTATCGTGAGGGTTGGGTCAGTGTTTTGCTGCTAAAATCTTCACCTAGGTATGGTTGATCCAGCCAACTCTGGGAAAAAGAGTATCTTTTATTTGTAATTCTATAACCTTCCGAAAGGGGGTAGATACTGAAGAATCACTTTAATTTTTTCTTTTTTCCTGAAGCTCCTCCTTATTACTGACTGTAAGACTGAGGGGTGGGCTGGGGAAGGAGGTGAGAGAGAACACGAAAGAGCACACTCACTTATCAAGAGGTTTGGACCATGGCCGATTTGAAATATTACTAACCTTGCATTTTCAAATTTGATGCACAACAACCAAGATGCTAATACTTTCCTTAGTTTAGAAAAAAAATCCTTTCACCCATCTCTTCTAGCTGAAGATTAGGAAAGAGGCTTTAAGAAGATTTAAAAAAAAAAAAAGCCCAACTTCTGAGCAGCGGAAAAAATGGTTTGTGATTCAGGGGCTTCGGGCAATTCATCATGGAAATTGGGTTTCTTAGCAGACATCGTGTGAATACTTTCGTCCCTGTCAACTTTTTAATACATTACATTGAGAATGTAAATCGTGTTGGTGAGGGGGAGCGGAGAGAAAAAGGGAGCGAGAGAAAAGAGAAAGCTTCCTCATTTTGGATTTAGAAGGGAGGAAGCATAACGCCTGTAATTCATATTAACTAAATAATAAAAAACTGTATAAATATATAGATATGCAGGTATATCTAGGGAAGAAGTGGGGAGAAGTGAATGAGACAGAGTAAAATTGAAATTATTTTATCCTTTTGAAGGGTCTTTAATGGATGCTCCTTATAATTTATTTCCTTTAGTTTTTATTGCTTTAGATTTCTTTAGCTATATGAATCAACTTATTCCCCTTTACCTTCCCCCCAAGAACAGAGGACAAAGGCTTGACATCAGGGGTTTCATGATTGAAGAAAAGAGAAAAAGGAACAGAATCTAATATATCATTAACAGGGAATATTGTTGAGAGAGCTGGGGCTTCTGCCTTATCTCTGTCACCATCAGGACTCAGCAGAGCCCTTGGCTGGCCTCTTCACTGCACAAGTGTTGTCCAAATTCATTCATTGCTTGTTCTGAAGGTGTTTCATTCCAACTCAGTGGTTCACATCTACTCTGGACTTTTGGCAGGCGGTGGGGGGGGAGTGATGGTGGTGGTGTGGTATGGAGGAAATTAGCAGGTACATTGCGTGTTAGCGCTGTAGAATGTTCTTCTATCTTTCCCTCACTGTTATTTGTAGTCATTTTTGGTCCCCATATGGATTTGTCACCAAAATTCATTGCAGAGATCCTTTTGTGTTCTTTCTAGTTTTCCTGGGTGATGCTGTCTCTTTGGTTTTCTGGAGGCCAAGGAAGGTTCACTTCAACAAATTTCTTCTATAGATGCAAAGGTTCAGCAACATTGGGCCCAAACAGAATAACTGGGGACTTCTCAGCCATTTCCCTGTTGGCATTCTTGGCAAGGAGAAAGATAAGAGGAAGGGGTTTGACTTTGAGTCTGTGGCTTCTTCTTTTCTATGCTCCCATCGCCAGTTAGTCAGCTACACACAGGCATTCATGCATTATTTAGTCAGAAGTCTAGTCTTCTCTTGAAATTGGATTGAAGACTGGCTTCCTATTGATTTTGTCGTACGCAATCAGGTAGGAAGATGGGGTAGAGGCCTGGAATCCTGCTTTTGATTTAGATCTCAAATATTTTAACTAAAGTTCCTTTCCTCTCACTACTGGAAAAAAAGGCCAAAAACTACCACCACCACCACAACAAAAACAACACGTTCTTCCTCAAAACCCATAAAGAATCCTACAGGGTGGGTGATGCATCAGAAAATTGTGGAAAAGGCGAGGTATCACCTCCTTTGGGAGGGATCATAATAGAATTAAATGCATTATGAAAATGAACTGATGTTTGAATTTACATTAAAAAATTAATTTATATTTCATTTTTATTGATACAATGTAGTTACATATTACTAAATATTTTAAAAAGTTTCCTACATATCCCCTAGTCCCTCTCCATTCTTGAAAATGTTTCTTCTGGCATTTTCTTCCATATATGCAAATGCTCTGATTATTCTCCTCTTTCTTCATTGATCTATTTTGCAGAGTATCTACTCAGTCCTGATTTGCTAGTTGAAGACTTAGCTCTCTTAACTTGTTTTCTCTATCACCACCCCTCACCCTTCCAAAAAAATTATACACAGTTTTTATATTATGATGAATATATAGATACTGTTCACAGCTGAGCAAAGTGAGGTGCCATTGCTATCAGTTCCTTAGTCCTCTCCCTTTTTTTTATTCATTATTTTATTTTTTTTCTTTTTTCTTAATTCAAGTATAATTAACATACATTAGTTATATAGTTATATTAGTTTCAGGTTTACAGTATAATGATTCATCACTTTTGTTCATTACTCAGTGTTTATCACAGTAAGTGTACTCTTAACCCCCTTTACCTGTTTTACTCCTCTACCCATCTCTTTTCTTTCTCCCTTCTGGCAACCACCAGTTTGTTCTCTGTATTTAAGAGTATTTTTTTTTGTTTGTTCCTGTTTTTCTTTGTTCATTTGTTTTGTTTCTGAAATTCCACATGCCTCAATATAATAAAGTCCATATATGAAAACCCACATACTCATGGGTGAAAAACTGAGAGATTTTCCCATAAAGTCAGGAATAAGGCAAGAATATCCACTCCTACCACTTTTATATAAAATAGTATTGGAAATCCCAGCCACAGCAATCAGATAACAAAAAGAAATAAGGAACATCCAAATTGGTCAGGAAGATGCACTATTTGCAGATGGCATGATACTGTATTTAGAAAACCCTCAAGACTTGACCCAAAAACTATCAAAACTGCTAAATGAATTCAATAAAGTCACAGCATACTAAATTAATATACAGAGATCTGTTGCATTTCTATACACTAATAATGAAGTAGCTGAAAGAGAAATTAAGACAACAATCCCATTTACAGTTGCACCAAAAATAAAATACCTAGGAATAAACTTAACAAGAGGTGAAAGACCTGTACTCCAAAAATCGTAAAATATTGATGAAAGAAATTGAAGACAACACAAACAAATGGAAATATATGCCTTGTTCATAGATTGAGAAATCCTCAACTGTCTCTTATGCACCATAAGGACTCAATGTTTACAAGGAGATTGTTTTGGGATTTTTCTTTCCCATCACTTTTGGGCTGGATACTCTCTTCTCTGGATCTCTATGTCTTCCTCTTTGGTTTTATATTTTGTTTTCCTCCTGCAATTACCTAAAACATGTCCTCTAGTAGCTTTCTAAGAGAAACTGTGTAAATGAAAAAAATTGGGGGTTCTGTGCCTGATATTTTTATCTTACCCTTGTGATTCATTGATAACTTAGTTATTTATAGAGTTCTAGGTTGAAAACCTTTTCCCCTCAGACTTTCAAAAACATTGCTCCACTGTTCTCTAGCATCTAGTTGTGTTTTGGGGAAGTAAGATGTCCTTTGGATTTTTATGCCTCTGAGTGAGATGGGTTTTTTTTGCTTTTGTTTTTGTTTTTAGTATGTTTTGGTTAAGCCAGTATTCTAAAATGTCATCATGGGATGTGCTCTTTGTTCTCTCATTGTGTCCAGTCCTCAGTGGACTTTTTAAATCTGGAAACTCAAGTCCTTCAGTTCTTATATACTTTCTTTGAGAACATCTGCAGTTTTCATTTTGTGTTCTGTCTGGATATCCTGAGTAACTTCTTTAGTTTTCTCATGAGTTCTTTTAAATTATTTATCTTCTGCTCTATATTCTGGGAGAGTTTCTTGATTTTAAATCTTTTCCTGTGCTGATTTTGGAAATTTTTGGTTGCCATATAATTTTTTCTTCTCCCCCCAAACCCTTGCTAGTTCTTTGTTCCTTTATAACTTTTATATGTCTGAGATTACTTTTTTCAAGTTTTCATTTGTGCCAGTGCTGTTATTGTTTTGGTTCTGAGGTTTTTGTTTTTCTTCTTTTCTTCTTTTCTCTCTCTTCCTCTATCTCTGCTTTAGTGTCTCTGTTTGGATTGGAACAAAGAGATAAGGCCATTGAGAAGCTCTGTAGGAGTGGGGGCAAGGTTTCTCTGCTTGTGGTTCCTTCCTATGGTCTGATCAGAGGGTGAGCCAGCCTCCTTATGGAGGAATCTCAAAACATTAATAACTGGAGTACTTTCTCTGGACTTGTTAATTTCCTATAGAGAATAATCTTCCTCTTTTTAAGATTTTTTCTCTCCAGGACACCTGTTCCTAAGAGTCATTTAGAGGAAGCGTCTGGGGCCCCACAGTTCAGGATATAGGCTTCCACCTAATCCCCTGTTTTCAACTTTGTGCATAATTTCTGACGTCTGAGCTGATACCTCTGCTTGGTGGGATCCAGATGGTGTCTGGCTGCCTGGAATGGGCATATGGGCTTGGAAGATCCAATTTCTCTTTATATAGATTTTCAATAGTTTCCATGGTTTTTAGTCCCACATCCCCTTTGCTTCCAAAATGCTTCTAAGGCCCAAGTCTCTTACTCTGACTTTGCAGGAAAATAACTTTGCTTCCCATCTATGTAGGTGCTCTGCAGGCCCAAAGATTTTATATCCTGTTTAGGGAAGTTACCATTCATCTACCTACTTTCTGGCCTCCAAAATCTGCTGAGACTGATCTTTGCTATCCTCTATCTTTGCATTCTTCTGATCTTGGTTGACTGATACTCTTTTATTCTTTCACTTTCATTTGGATAGATATGGGGAGGGGAGGAGGTCAGTGTTTATTTTTAATCTGCCATATTTGACTAGAACTGAGTCTAGGCTCATTCTTTCCTAGATCTCCAAGATCTGTCTCCTTGTTTCTGACTAGGCTAATGGGTGAATGCCCTGGTGACTATACTTAGGTGGGCCTCAGTTTGAGGACTCTCCTAAATGCTTTGAGCCCAGAGTGCATCAGGGAGGGAAGTCTTGGAGCAAGTCAGCTTCCCCCGTGAGTCAGTCTCTTCTTCTAACTATGAAGCCTCAGTGCCTATAGCTAAGGCCAAGACCACCTGGTGGGATATTTTTGGGTAAGCTGAAGAACTTGGCAGAGATGAACAATTTCATGACTTGTCTTCCTTTTCATTAATGGTATTTCTCCACAACCCAAGTCCTGCCCAGAGCTGTGATGAAAAGCAGACTTAAACAACAAACCCTAATATTGGAGACCTTTTTCTAATACAAATAATTCAAGGCTCTGCATGAAAAACTTTAAAACTACCCAGTTTTCAAGATGAAAACATTCTAAATACCAGCTTTTCATAAAACCTCAACTGAGAAAGTGAATGGGGGGGAGGGAGCCCATGAAGGAGAAAAGTAAGGGAAGGAGGGATTGTGTTAGCTCCCAGCAGCAGCCATCCAGAGTAGCATCTTGATTTCATAAACATCATTTTAGCATAAATTATCTAATATTTGGCTTGTCAATTTGGATAATCTTGGCCCCAGAATGGATTCAGGGGGTCTTAAATGATCTGGTTTGGCTCTTCACGGATTCTGAATTTGCAGATAATTGGCAGAGCTCTTTTGGCTCGGTAAACTTGTTATCAATTGCGTTTTTGAAAGTCAGCACTAAAATAATCATTCCCGTGAGCAAAACCCATTACAAACCTTAACTTTGGAGCATAAACACATTTCAGGCTGGGGAACAAATGTGTAAGATTTCATCACTGCTATATCAGGAAAGGCTTGTGAAAAGTTGGACATGCATCAAGACAGCCCTTTTGGGACCGAGCCTCAGGCCTGAGCTGGGCATCAGATACTTTCAGAGGACTTTGGAGTGGGGCCACTGGGTGCCTCTTGTGTGCCCCACCATGTGCTTTCTGGGAAGAGATGCAGAGGCCTTATGAGTCACCATCAGCTCAAAGACATCCCTTTCTTATCTGCCACAGTATTGCCCCAAGTCCATTCCTTCCTAATGTCAGTCAACCTCATCCTCATTGGCTAGGACCCCTCATTTATAAAAGGAGAACCTCAAGATCAGGCTGAAAAAGTAATCAGTGAGTTAATGGAAAGCAGTGACCAAATAAGCTGGATAGAGCCTGGGTTTTGGCCTCTTGTTGCTGATCTTGGGCAACTCAACTGCTCTAGACCTGAGTCCCCCCCCCCCCAGAGAGAGGTATTAATCCCTGTTCCAGTGCCTCTCAGGGTTGTTGTATAAATGCTTTATAATTTATATATAGTTTAATATTTATAGATAAATATTAATATATCATTTTTATGTAAAAGGACAATATTCATTGTCCTTTTCACAGGACAATTACAGGAGTCTCCCTTCTGGTTTTCTCACTTCCAGTCTTTATACTACGAAACATTTGTAATACTTATATAAATATAAATGCAAACTATTATGTCAAGATGGGAATGGGTCTAATCCCAGACCAAAATTTGATTTCTTAAGACTTAAGACTAACTAGAATATGTGTAATTAATATGTATATCAAAGCTTTTGAGGTCAACGTAAATTTGTCATGCTAAAGTTTATGTCCCTTTTGGGGGGCTTTGGTCCCAGTATTTATGGGCAGTGGGTAATTGCTCATACTTTAGGATAATTTGATTTATTAGATATAAAGGCAGCCCATGTTATTCATCTTTATGTTTTTCTCTGAGAGGAACATTGGATTTGCTTGTGTTTTCTATGTTTACCATTTAGTAGCAGCTGAGAGAGATCCCACCAGCTTCTCTTCCATTCCAAAGGCAGCTCTTCCAGTTTCCCACCTTCACTGCCTTCCTCATGGCCATCATCCTTCTGTCTTCCAAAATACTCTGAGAAGATGATCCACCTCCTGCCTCTCAGGGAAAGAGGGGCCTCCAAGGGGGAATTCTCTCAGCTTCCCTCCATTCTGCAAAGGCCCCCGGAGAGGAACAGTAAAGAGGCAAAAATGGTTGGAATGGAGTAGAGAAGGGAGGTCATAATTTGGAGCCCTGGTCCAACATAGTAAATACTATAGCTGCAACTCAGCACGATGGGAACCCTTGGGAAGTTCTGGGCCGAGAAGCACCATATTCCATTTCATGTTTTATCACATCGCACTGGCTGCTCTACTGAGATTGGAGTAGCAGGAGATCCGAGGCAGAAACAGTGGATCCCTTAGGCTACTACTATAAATCCAGGTGAGATATGGTGGTTTATATCTCTGGCCCAGTCCATATATTGCCTGCTGCATATGTTCACTTGCATGTCCCACAGATGACTCAAAATCACCTTATCTCAAACAAGACGGTTCCTGACACTATCTTGTTCCTTGTTTCAGTGGAGAAGGCTATGTTCTTCCTATTCTCTGGATGCATCCTTGGCTCCTCCTTCTTTCTCAACTCTTCCATCTGCTTAGAAGTAAGATCCTAGTGCTTCTACTTCCTGGATATCATTCAGTTCTGCTCCTTTTTATTCTTATGGCCATTCCCTTAGGTCTTTTCACAGAACAACTGTAGGAGTCTCCATTCTGCTTTGCTCACTTCCAATCTTCGGCTGCCATCTATTCCATTCTATCCTCCAGACTCTCACCTGAGTGATCTTTGTATAATTTGAAGGTAACTGAAATTCTTTTAGTCACTCTTGATCAAACCCCATCCATGCAGTGAAACTCATCTTTGCACTTGTCACATCTGCACCCCAAACTCAACCCTTCTGAAAGCCTTGATGGACAGCATTTGTTTACAGGTGGTTTCATGGGGGAGAAGGGGAGAAGGTTAAATCACACCCAGTCAAGCAAATCTTCCGCCCCAAATCTCCTATAAACATCTAGCTCTATTGCTATATTTTCCTCTCCTCATCTGTAGCCCCTGCCTCAAATTGCCTCTAAGCTGTTAACAGATCAAAGCTAACTTAAAAACTAGAGCTCAAGTATACCCCCTTTCCCACCCCAAAACCCCCACCCAACCTGCAGACAGGCTCTGTCTCAGTGCATCACAAATCTGATCATGTCAAAACAAAACAAAATTCTTTGCTAGTTTCCTTCTGATCTCTGGATAAAGACCAAACTTAGCCTGGATCAAGAGATCCTGTCTACCCTGCCCTGTCCTTTCCTCATTTCCTACATACAGAAGTCTTGGATGAGGAAGCACTGGAATCTCCGGAAACAAGCCAAGTTCTCCCCTATCTATACCTTATGTGCTGCTGATATTTTCCCAGGATACCCTTTCTCTTTGCTTGTTCTTCAAAATTCTGCTCAGATATTCCCTCTAAGGTTGTTTTCTCCTCCTCCCTGCCTATACTATTGTCTTGGACCTGTGTACTTGGGGATAGTTTTAGCTCCTTTATGAGCTGTGTGAGAACAGAAACAGTGTCACGGTCATCTCTGGGTCCCCTGCACCTGGCACATGACAGGCCACAGGTTGAGTGGATGACAGATATGGAGACCTAGTAGTTGATGATAGCTCATCCAAGAGCCTAACCCTTGACATATTCAAACAGAGGAGTTGTTCTAATCAAGCTTAAATGGTCCCACATTTTAAAAAGTCATTCATGTCATTGTGAAGTGTAGTTTGCTCCAGTAGCAACTTGTGATGGTGTGATTGGAAGCAAAATTGGAAATAGCTGGTTTTTGAGGTTGACCCCAGCAAGGAAGGGTGTTGTGGACTGAGTCTCACCTCAGTCTCAGAGGTGCTCCAGAACACCGATGCTGATACAGAATGCCTGGTAATACATTAGCTGTGAAGGTTTGGGATCATGTGTTTTGAGAGGAAAAAATGATTTTAGAATATTGGCTTGTGATTATGAAAGCCTATATGTATTATGTTTGTCATTTCTTAGCCAATATAATAAAGCAAAACTAGAAGCCAGCATCTAGAAAATGTCAGGACTGAATTAGCTTTTCTTCTCTATTATTATGGTCTCTTGGAGTTAAGACTTGCAAAGTCTGGAAATATTATGGATTAAGAACAGGTTGGGCCCCAGGCAGTTTTGGTAAATGTCCATCTGCTATGTGGCAAATGTGGGGATTGATGAATACTCAGGATGCAAACAGTTGCTGGACCCACTGAAGACCTCAATATTCTGGAGAGGAAATATACCTTAATGTTTCCTCCTTCACTCCCTCCCTTCATTTTATTTAAATTTAATTAGTTAACATATAGTGAATCATTAGTTTCAAATATAGAGTTCAGTGATTATCCGTTGCATATAACACCCAGTGCTCATTACATCAAGTGCCTTCCTTAATACCCAACACCCAGTTACCCCATCTCCCCCCACCTCTCTTCCAGCAAACTTAAGTTTGTTTCCTGTAGTTAAGAGTCTCTTATGGTTTGTCTCCCTCTCTGATTTCATCTTATTTTATTCCCCCCTTACTTCCCCTATATAGATTTCTTTGGGTAATACATTTTAACATTTTAATAATATTTGTTCTTCTGATCCACGAACATGGAATGTTTTTCCATTTCTTTGTGTCCTCTTCAACTTCTGTCTTCAGTGTTTTATAATTTTCAGAGTATAGGTCTTTCACCTCTTTAGTTAGGTTTAGTCCTAGGTATCTTATCATTTTTGGTACAGTTGCAAATGGGATTGATTCCTCAATTTATCCTTCTTCTGCTTCATTATTAGTGTATGGAAATGTGACAAATTTCTATACATTGATTTTGTGTCTTGTGACTTTACCGAAATATGTATCAGTTCTAGAAATTTTTTGGTGGAGTCTCTGGGTTTTCTATATATAATATCATGTCATCTCCAAATAGTGAACGTTTGACTTCTTCCTTGACAATTAGGATGCCTTTTATCTCTTTTCATTGTTTGACTGCTGTGACTAAGACTTCCAATACTATGTTAAATAACAGCAGTGAGAGTGGACGTCCCTGTCTTGTTCCTGACTTTAGAGGAAAAGCTTTTAGTTTTTTTTCCATTGGGGATAAAATTAGCTGTGGGCCTTTCATATATGGCCTCTATTATGTTGAGGTATGTTTCCTCTGAAACACCTTATTGAGGGTTTTTATCATGAATGGATGTTGTATTTTATCAAATGCTTTTCCTGCATTTATTGAAATCATCATATGATTTCTATCCTTTCTTTTATTAATGTAGAGAATCATGTTGATGGATTTGCAAAGACTGAACAACCTTGTATCCCAGGAATAAATCCCACTTGATCATGGTAAATGATTATTTTAATGTATTGTTGGATTTGGTTTGCTTGTATTTTGCTGAGGATTTTTGCATCCATGTTCATTGGTATATTGACCTGTAGTTCTCTGCTTTAGTGCAGTCTTTATCTGGTTTTGATATTAGGGTAATGCTGGTCTCATAGAATGAATTTTGAAGTTTTCCTTCCTTTTCTTTTTTCTTTTTTTTTTTGGAATAATTTGAGAATATAGATAATGCTTCTTTAAATGTTTTGTAGAATTTGCCTGTGAAGACATCTGGCCCCGGACGTTTGTTTTGGGAGTTGTTTGTTTGTTTGTTTGTTAATTACTGATTCAGTTTCTTTGATGGTTATGTCTGTTCAAGTTTTCTATTTCTTCCTATTTCAGTTTTGATAGTTTATATTTCTAGGAATTCCATTTCTACCAGGTTGTCTAGTTTGTTGACATATAGTGTTTCATAACAAATGACCTGTTTGATGCTAGCAATTGGCAGTGGAGTTGGGTCTTAAACCCAGGTTCATTTCTCTTCTACAGTTTTGGCCTTTATTCTTCTCTTCTGCCTTCACCTAAACTATTGTCTTTACTCTGGTTCTCTGGGTTTCCCTGGAGAATTCTGGATGTTTTCTTTCAAGGCTGCCTTCTCTCATGTATAGCCCTCTGCTGCGGAGAACCTCAATCAAGCCTTGTCAGCGTTCATGCATTGCAGCCACTACTTAGGGTCCCATTAGTTGCCTTTTTCCAGATTCTGGATGCCTTGTAAATGGGGCTTTATCATGTTGAGTCTGAGAATAGCTACTGCTTCATTCACAGCATTTACTTCATCCCAGGAATTTTTTTTTAGAGATTTTATTTATTTGAGAGCGAGAGAGTGAGTGAGAGAGAGCATGAGAGGGGAGAAGGACAGAAGGAGAAGCAGACTCCCCACAGAGCTGGGAGCCCGATGGGGGACTCGATCCTCGGGCTCTAGGATCATGACCTGAGCTGAAGGCAGTTGCTTAACCAACTGAGCCACCCTGGTGCCCACAGGAATGCTTTCTTAAGCTATGCCAAAACTACTACTACTACTACTACTACTACTACTACTACTACTACTACTTTCTTCTTCTCCTTCTTCTTCTTCTTCTTCTTCTTCTTCTTCTTCTTCTTCTTCTTCTTCTTCTCTTTTTTTTTAAAGATTTTATTTATTTCACAGAGAGAAACACAGCCAGAGAGGGAACACAAGCAGAGGGACTGAGAGAGGGAGAAGCAGGCTTCCCGCCAAGCAGGGAGCCCGATGTGGGATCGATCCTGGGTCTCTAGGATCATGACCTGAGCTGAAGGCAGTCGCTTAACCAACTGAGCCACCCAGGCGCCCCCTATGCCCAAACTTCTTAAAAACCTCTCTATCAAAACAAAACAAATCAAAAAACAAAAACATCTCTATCTCCTTTCAGGACAGTGGAGCCCACTTGTTGCATGCTTTCAGATCTGTGCCTTCTGGTCCCTAGGTCTTCCCACACTCTTTCTTGCACACTCCAAGGATGTGTCTTTGTAAAGAGATCGCTTTACATTTATACTTTAAAATCTGTTTTTAAATGTTGGGTTAAAATATTCCATGGTAAGAGATATAGATGCTTTATGAAAGACTTTTGGGAACGACTTATGTCAGAAACAGCTTAAAATGTGTAGGGTGTGTGGGTAGCAAAGAATGCAAATTTCAAATAATACTTAGCCAGCAGCTACTGCTGGAAACACCTAACTGGAGGGAAGATGTCTTTAGGAGTTGAGAAGAAAGCTACTTTCACTGAAGAATAGTATGAGTCATGGAATTTTCACACTTAAGTGGCATGATTTTTCTTCTTTCTCAGCTTCTGCCAATTGAAAGAAAGAGAAGAAACATGAGAGGGAAGTGGAGAGGACACATTTCTCCATCTTTCTGATGGTTCCTTCTCATGGTTGACAAAGAAGCTTTGAATGCACAAAAGTCACCAGCAACTGTCAACCTGGCTTAGAGGGGTTTTTGATGTCACGCTGTTCTGAATTCTTAGGGATGTTTCCCAGGCCTTGATGGGACTTGATACCATGATAAAATATAAGGTGAATTAGAAAGGGGCTGTGCCCATATGTCTTCTGCAGTTGTGGCCTCACTACACCTTCCTAAGGTGTAGTCACTTACCCGGTTTTACCTGAAGACCCTGTGTGCTGCTTATACCTTGGACTTGATCCACCCCCAAATAGGAAGTACATATGAGTCTTCAATTTGGGTCAGAAATTTCTGTTTGGCCCGTGCTTTATGTTGCTTCTTCTGTCTGACCACCAACTGTTCTGACCTGCTGCTGCCTGTTCTGATCTCTGGGTCCTGCTTGTTCCTTAATCTCTGTTGGGCGCATCTGAATCTCTATCTGCTTTGACCTTCAGTCCTCTTCTCAAAGTGCCAAAGGTCTGGCCCTGCCTTAGCCAATGGCAGAATTGACCCCAAAGTACACTGGAAGACACTGAAATTGCTTTCTTAACTACTTTGATCAATGATCATGCCATTAATATGCACTATATTCAGCTGTTCAATATGTGTACTTAAATAAAAGAGAAAAATGGAAAATCTGTTTTTCAGTTCTTGATCTCAGTAAGCCTTGTGATCAAAGTACCCTACAAGGGGATATTAAGAGGCCAAAATATAGATTTTTTGGATAATTCCTTACACAACCAGTGTTTGTAGATGTGGTTGGCATTACCTCCACCTCCTAAGACACTTACTCCACATTCCCCTTCCAGCCAGTGCTCTCATCCCTGAGTCTTCATGTCTTTAGTCTCTCCTCTCTTGTTTACTCACAGATCAGACTTCCTAAAATATCTCTTTTCCCCCAGTTATCCCTCCTAAACTTTAGCTTATGTGGGCGTTCCTGCCTAGGACATGAAGCTGAGCTCTCCGGTCTGTGGCCAGGCCTTGTTGTATCTCCAAACTACATTACATCAACTTCCAGTACAGACACCCAGCCCCCAACATCTTTAGGGAACCCCAGGATATCATCAGGTCCTGATGTTTGTCCCTAGGCATCTATGGGCTCCAAGTCTTTTTTAAAAAATAGAGCTGAATGAAGCCCAGGATGTCAAGTGACTTGTCTGGTTGAGGGGGCAAAGCAGGGGGACTGGAGGTTCTCTCCAAAGGAGCCTCACTTCTTACTTATCACATATTCTTCATAGTTACTGGAGTGGTTGTGGTTTTACAGTTAGTGCTCTGGGACTTCCCATCCAGGGTTCTGCCTCTGGCATAAGCCATCAGCCAATGGTAGGCATCCTGTTTGTCCTGATATCAATCTCAAAGCATTAGGAATACCCCAAAGGTGCCAGCTCTCTTCATCAGATTTTCTTCATCAGATCTGTTGAATTGCTTTGAGCCACTGCTGTGGTCTGGACAGTTGTCTTCACCTAGCAGAACATACAAATCCCACCACTCCATCCTTCCTGCCTTGGTTCTGTAGTTACCGTTTGTGATCTGAGTGTCTGTTCTCAACTTGGCAAATTCAGATCTGATGGGTCTCGTTCAGGTTCTGCCTGGAAGTGAGTGTCTCCCAGCCAGATTAGGTCACAATGCTTACTCCTGGCTTCAAATACCTAGAGCAGATCCGTCTGTACTCTAAGATCAATATGCTGGGTGAAAGGGCTCTGGGGAGCAAAGGAAAGGCCATGAGTTTCCTACTGCTGCTGTAACAAATTACTACAGACTTAGTGGCTTAAAACAGTACAGATTTATTCTATTACCGTTCTGGAGGTCAGAAGTCCAAAATCAAGGTATTGGTAGGCCTGTGCTCCTCCTGGAGGCCTCAGTGAAGAATGTATTTCCACTTTATAGAGACCACCTATAGAGGGAATCCTGAATTTGGTGAATTTTTCCCCCCCGAAGAGCTGAGTTTTAAATTGGAGTCACTTGTACCTTGAATTGGCAGGTTTAATTTTCCCCTCCTGAATGGAAGTAGGTGCCCAGAAACCAGGTTAAAATACAAATAAATGAAGGAGGTTACAGTATTATACACCTGATTTTCTTTATGTTGTGATTTTTAAAAAATCTGCTACATGCATACTCTCAAACTGCCCTCCAGAAAGATTGTACTAATTAGAGTTTTCTGCAGTTGTAGTGCTTCTCTTTTTTTTTGAACCCTTGCCAACAATAACCACTGTTATTTTTTATTTTTAGCCATTTAAGAGGGGGAAAATGACATTTCATTGTTGCTATTATTAGCACTTATTAAATTACAAGTAAGGTATTTGAAATATTTTTGAGTATGGTAGGTATTTCCTAGTTTCTCTTCTGTGTTTCTAGAAAACTTCGTTCATGTCTTTGTTATTGTCAGAGATGGTTCGTTTTCCAAATTCTGCTCTCTCCCTCTTCCTTGGCAATAGGATTGTAGCAGAGCAGACTGCTGTCCCAGTGTACTACATTTCCCAGATTGCTTATAAGAAGGTATGGGCATGTTAAGAATCCCTCCAATGGATGTAAGTGGAAGTTATGTGTGCCACTTTCAAAGCCTGGTTCACGAAACTTCCTATAGAATAGCAACCAGAATGTCATGGCAGCCATGTACTGAAGATCAGACTCTCTTATCGGTATGGTGGGGGACTACCTATCTGGGGCTATTGCATGAGCAAGATTTACCGTCTATTTTGTTTGAGCCATTGCAGTTTACTTTGTGTCTTTTTATTTGTTACTTATTTTAAATAAAGTTCTCCTTCATTGAATTGTGAGTAGAATCCTTGTTTAGTTATTTTTATAGCTGTGTGGCACAGAGTAGTTTTTCAATAAATATAAAAGAAATTAAATGAATGAATGAATGAATTGCATGTTTACTTGAAAAGACTCTTGCTGCTTCTCCTAGTTCAGTTCTCAGAGATATTGTTTATTGTCATTATTAAAAAAAATACAAATATACAAACATGTGAATTATATGTTAATACTCAAGCCAATTCCAGGATATATTTCCATTTGTAAAACATGATCTGTTTTCTTACCTGGTAAGTCAGAGATCAGAAGGTGCTGATTCTATAGTTTCCTGTCCTCCTAGGTCTTCGAAGAGGAAGAAAATGGGTCTGAAATGGTTGTTTATTGGGATGTGACCATTATCACTTCAAACTGAGTTCATGTGAAACTTCAGGCCACCTGTCTGGAGAAGACTAATGTTTTATTCCACACTAAAAGTTAAATGGGCCCACTGAGATTCAAAGAGCTTAACAAATCCACCGCTTTGTCACAGTGAAGACCTTTGCCTAATGCAAGGTCTTATCCTGCAGATTGCTTGGGGCCAGAAGATAGCCTGGTTAATCTAAACTCCTACTTTCCTACAGTGCTCACTAAACTGGGTTTATTTGTCTGTGAATAAAATGGACCAGATGTAGGTTGGTTGCCATGGTAACTGTATCAAGAGCCTCTGGGCTCTCTGTCTTCCTCTGCTGACAGCCCCCATGCGATGAACCCCCTTGGGGTGTGGGTGCCTCCATTTACAGAATTACCTTCCAAAGAACGTTAAGTTTATTATAAAGAGATGGGCCAGTTTGTAAGAGAAATGGGTTCCCGGTTACCCTTTCTGGGACATAGCTGTCTTATTACACATGACTTTCCTAGATTATGACCTTAGGAACACTCATTAATTAGCATTCTAATGGAGATCCCTTTGGACCGGGGTGGTGGCCTTTAACCTCATCTTCTTCAGTTAAGGCCCTGTTAAAGCTTTCTGAGTTTGCAATTTGTTATTCCTTAGTAGATTTGGAATTATTGCTACATGGAAGCAAATTCCTTCCTCTTGAGCTTGAGGGCAGTATCTCTGCAGCTGTCTCAGGGTGAGAAATGTGGCTCAATTCATTGGCTCATTTTCAGGATCAACCTGCTATTCAACAAGGACATTCTGAAGAGGCTTCTGAGGCTCTGGGCTCAATCTTCTTGTCCTGATGGATTGTCTCACTCAAAATGATGTTCTAAGGAAGGTGGAATTAATGCTGCTAATTCTAGGTTAGAAAGTGTCAAAAGCAGTCTAGTTAGTCTTCCCTTTCCAGATAGTAGTCTTGTTTCTGTATACCTGAATATCTATATAACATTAATTAAATAGTGAATATAGGCCATATGCTATCTCAAATTCAATTCTCTTTGTACCTGGCACCTCAAATTTTGTATGTTCAAGACTAAACTTGGCCATGGCCACATCTGGTCTGGACCACTTCTGTAACAACCTAACTGGTCCATCTATATCCATTTTCCACTTAGCAGCCAGAGGACCTTTTTAAAATTCATATCTGATCATGTCACAGTCTAGAAGCCTCCCAGGGACCTCCCTCTGCCCTTGGGATGAGGACATGGCTTTGCGGTCTGTGCTGCATGCTATCCCTCTTGCTCTCTGTGCTGCAGTTACACTGGCCCACTTTAAGCTAATCTCTGCACTGGTTTCCCTCTGTTGCAAGCTTTTCCAAGACTGATTTTTCTTCTTTCTTCATATTGTTTGCTCTTAGACATCTTTCAGCCTAAGTGCTACATTTTGGGGGATGCCTTCCCTGACTTCCTAGACCAGGCTAGGTTTCCCTTTTAGATGCTCTCATGGCATTAAGGGATGCATGTTTCCTTCATAGGACCAAGCACACATGGATTTGTATGTTTATTTCCTCGATGTGGGTCTCCTTTGTTAGACTGTTAGGCCCACAAGAACAAGGTCTGGATCTGTGATTGTTCATCATTATATCTCTATACCTAACACTATGTGTGGAATACAGAGGGACTCAACAAATGTTTATTGAATGAATACATGAATCTTCATAAGCTGTGGAAAAGCATGGATTATTATACTTATTTTATAGGTGAACAAATTTAGGGCAAAGTCTCTCAATCTCTATTGATGGCTGACCAAAAGTTCCAAAATATTTTAAATCTGATATAAAATCCCAAGGACTAATAATCAGTACTTACTATTTCCATTCTATTTATGAGGGGCAAAGAGGTTCAGAGAGACTTGGGGACCTCTAAAAGGCAGTCACAGCTGCTGCCAGAGATTGGGAACATTTGGGAATGTGCAGAGGGAGCATATTAGAGGTTATGGAGGTCGAAGCTTTTGCTCTAGGAATGCATGCATTTCAACCTGACATGTCTGCCCAATCCAGCATCTCATTATGTAAACATATCCCCCTCATTCATCTGCATATTCCAATCCTGCTTCCCAAAAATTTCTGGTGAAAGTAGATCTGAGATCTCTGAGATTTCATGGTGGTCTGTGAATATTGTTGTTTGAGTACTTCACGGTGTATTTATTATAATTTTTCCATGATGTTTTAAATTATAATTGCTTTTGTGACTCTGCAAACTTCCTTTTTCACATCCACATCTTTCTGTGACCCAGATCCTGGCACATTGTACCTGGCATGGATTTTAGTGGTTCTTTAACCCAACTGCACATCAGAATTGCACAAATGATTGTTGATGCATCCCAATGCCTGGGCCTGAGTCCATTGGTTTGGGGTGGGGCCCAGACCTCAGCAATTTTTCAAATTGTGCATATAATTGTGATGTGTAGCCAAGTTTGTGAATCTCTGGGCTAGATACTCAGTAAATACCTACTGAAGTAAACTGACGAGAATCATCTTTCTCTGAGTGTATATGAGTGAATATATGCATGTGGGCAGTGTTGGATCTAGAGAAGAATTATTTTGGCACTGGTAAACTTCTGTGCTATTCCCTTGTGGATTCTGAGGATCTGGAGGCTGGTGGAGGGCTTTCAGGGACAAAGCTGGGGGAGGTCATGGTTATTCATAGAGACCTATTCCCCTGCTCCACTTCTGCACTGAGCACAAGGGGAGCAAGTCAGCAGTTTATCTGCTTTCTACATTTTTTTCCCTGATTCTGCATGCTATTTGGAGTTCCAAATCAATTAATTTTTTTCTTGGGTTTTGCAGCTGATGCATTGATTTTTTATTCACTTATTAATTCATTTATTCCTTCAATAAGTATTGATTGATTATAGGTATAGCATAATGCTAGCTCTGTGGGTCACATGAAGGAAGTGGTATACAGGTGTCCTGAGGAGCTTAAAATGTAGCTGGGTACACAGTATATGTACATCAAACCTCAGAAACTATAAATTTTACCATTAAGAGGGCAGACTTTGAGCCAGACAGCCTGATTGATTGCCTGGCCCACTATCTATTAGTCGTGAGCCCTGGGAAAGTTACTTTACCTCTCTTAGTTTCCTCATATGATATTTCTCTTCTGTGAATGATAATAAAAAATACTTCATAGGGTTGTGGTGAGGATTAAATGAGGTTATTCTTGTAAAGCACTTGGCATAGTATCTGGCATATGGTAAAAATTCAAGTAAGTGTTAGCTATTATTATTGGAAAGATAGCAACCTGGGTTAGCAAGTGAACAGGATTGAGAATAAAGGATATCGAAGAACTTAGAGAAGGTGGAGATTGATGTGGTTGTGGGGAGTGGGGAAGAAAGCCTCAGGAAGGTAGAAATTGAGCTGATTTGGGGGACAGGTCTGCTCTGGGACAGTGGTGAGAAGCAAAGACATGCTGTGTGTGGGGGTGAGGGGAGGGTGAGAGCACTTGCTATTTGAAGTATAGCAAAATAGTTCATTATTGGCCTGTACCCTCACCTCTGCTCCAGGAATGCTTAGGAGGCTGATACATTAATTGGTTATGTCTGCTAGTCCCCTTCAAACCCCATATTCATCAAGTGTGGTGATTTATCGTTATGGACCAAACGTTCCAAAATGCCATTCGCAGAGCTAGGAAAACTAAATTTAGCATAACGGTCCTGGGTGTTTAGAACTTCAAGTGAAATTCTAGATCCTGAGATCAGGTTAAGACCATTTTGGCCCTTTAACTGCAGTTCACATTTTCCTTGAAAAATCCCAACCTTTAAAAGCCTCTATTTGACAACTAGCTTGCCAATATTTATGTTCCACTCCATTAGCATTACCAGGGCTGACTCTCCACTTTCAAAGATATGCATTTGGCTGGAAGAAATCACTGCTGTTTGCTCATTTCACATGCTCAGACAAACACGGGTGTGTGCTTGTGCGCACACACACACACAGCATGCCCCTGGTCTATGTGTATGTGTATTTGGTCCCCTGGGAAAGTTGTCCTAAATGTCTTCTTTGCGTTTGTCTTCATCTGTCCTTATTTTCCTTAAGTCTTAACATTTCTTTATTAGTTATGAGTCTTCTGGAGAACTGAAAAGCAATGTTATGACACTCTAATTTTTGGTTCAAAGGCTAATTATTTTAAATATATTTTGTTATCATAAGATCCGTAATCAATATCCCATGGATTTTAGGGTTAGGACTGCTAAGATTGCTTTGTACTTAAGAGATATGGACATGGAGTTTGAGGACCATAAGAAAAAATAAAGTAATAGTAACTTAATTTTAACCCAGATCCATAGACTGTTGATAAGAAAATGTCTGCTGTATTATGACAAACCACAAAACACGACTTTGAGTTTGCTCCTCCTACCAGTTCAGAGCCCATCAGAAAATATACATTTAGCTAATTGGTGATTCTTAATTATTTTTCAGTGTATATGTGAATGGCTCGGTAGTCTTTAGGAATGTGACAGAAGCTATAGATGCTTTCTCCATAAAAATGCATATAAACATGTTATACACATTTTCTGCAAATAATTTATTTTGCTGCATTGCAAACATATCTTTCACATAGTTAGAATGTTAAATAAAACAACACATAGGAAGTCTTGTGATCCTCTAATCTTATTTTTGCATGCTAAAATTAATAGTCATTTCCTGAGAAACCTTAGCAAGTCATAATGTGCAAATTAAAGTAAAATATAATTTAGTTTAAAAGTGTTCATAATATTGCTGCTGTTTGATTAGAATAAGGGATTAAAATTATAAAGTGTTTTTGACATGATAATGTAAATATATTTCATATCCAATCAGTTTAAACTTTTTTAATGATAATAAGGATAGAAACTTCTAATTCATAGCAGTATTTGCTAGCAAAAGAGAGTTTTCACAGATTATTCTGATAGACGAGGATCGGCTTGTATCAAGGAATAGAGAATTGTCTAACACTTTGAGTTGAATTCATGTAATACTGTTTTCTTTATCTTCAATTCAATGAGGTCAACTTTGTCAATGTCTGAATCATAAATGTTACCTTTGTCATTATGAAAGAATTGGGACCATATATTTCAGTTTTAAGACCACTCAACAGAAGTATTCTTCAAGGGTTTCTTTGTCTGCCCATGTGCACCTGCACAAGAGCCCGCAGAACCTTTTCAATCTTGGCTCCAGCCTCCAGATGTCTTTCTCCAACAATGCAAGGAGCACATAGCTGTCTTTCTCCAAACACCTCTCCACAATGGTAGCCTGGTCAGGGAACTTCAAATTTTTTCAGCAGCATAGTGCTGGACCTTGAGTCAAGAGTTATGGCTCAATCAGATGGCCCAAGATGTCAATCAAGTCACTCAAGTCATGAGTGGAACTTTGTCAAATCAGTCCAAGAATGGGCTTACTAGTCACTTAAGGTAAAGCTTTCTGCCTGAAGTTAACCAATTGCTTCAAACACTTGTACTTTAGAAAGCCAGTGAATTCCAGCATTTATTTCTTTTTTAAATTGAAGGATAAAAATTGACATACAGTATTATAGTTGACCCTGAGCAACATGGAGGCTAGGTTGCCAAGCCCCGTGCAGTCAAATATCTGCATATAACTTTTGACCCCCTCAAAACCTAATTACTGATAGTCTACTTTTGACTGGAAGCCTTGTGTTAATAACATAAAAAACCAATTAACACATATTTTGTGTGTTATAGGTATTATATACTATATTATTACAATAAAGTAACCTAGAGTAAATACAGTGTAATTAAGAAAATGTTAAGGAAGAGAAAGTACAGGCATAGTACTAGGCTGTAAAAATCCTTTTATAAAAGGACCTGAGCAGTTCAAATCCATGTTCAAGGGTCAGCTGTATCTTAGTTTCAGGTATACAACATAGTGATTTGACATTTGTATACATTGTGAAAAAATCACCACAATAAGTCTAGTTACCATCTATCTTCATACAAAGTTAATACAATGTTATTAACCACATTTCCCATGCTGTACAGAATATCACATGAGTTAGTTATTTTGTAACTGGAAGTTTGTGCCTACCTCTTAATATTTTTTACCCATTTCATTCCTCCCAACCCTACTCCCTCTGGCAAGTACAAATCTATTCTCTTTCTCTTTTAAAAAAATTTTAAATTAAAATTATTTTAATTTTATTTTTTTATTATGTTCAGTTATCCAGTATATAGTACATCATAAGTTTTTGGTATAGTGTTCAACAATTCATTAGTTGCATATAAGACCTAGTGCTCATCACAGCATGTGCCCTTCTTAAAACACATCATCTCCCTCCCTTCTGTAACCCTCAATTTGTTTCAATCTATTTTCTTTATCTATGAGTCTAGGTTTTATTTTGTTTCATTTGTTTTGTTTTTTAAATTCCACATATAAGTGAAATCATGGCATTTGTCTTTCTCTGTCTGACTTATTTCACTTAGCATAACACTCTCTAGGTCCATTCATGTTGTTGCAAATGGAAAGATTTCATTCTTTTTTATGGTAGACTAGTCTTCCCTGTGTGTGTGTGTGTGTGTGTGTATCACGTCTTCTTCATCCATTCATCCATTGATGGTCACCTAGGTTGTTTCCATATCTTGGCTATTGTAAATAATTCTGTAATGAACATAGGGGTGCATATATCTTTTACAATTGGTGTTTTTTTTTCCCTTCAGATACATTGGAATTGCTGATCATATGATAGTTCAATTTTTAATTTTTTGAGGAAACTCCATACTAATTTTCCATAATGACAGCCAATTTAAATTATCACCAGTAATGTACAAGAGTACATTTTTTCTCCATATTCTCACTAACAGTTCTTGTCTCATGTCTTTTTGATAATAGTCACTGTGAGAGGTGTAAGGTGGTGTCTCATTGTGGTTTGATTTGTATTTCCCTGATGATTAAAGATATTGAGCATCTTTTCAAAGATATTGAACATCTTTTCAGGTGTCTGTTGGCCAAATGTACATCTCCTTTGGAAAAATGTCTAATCGGATCCTCTGCTCATTTTTAATAGATTTTTTAAATTATTGAGTTGTATGAGTTATTTATATATTTTGGATATTAACCCCTTATTGAATGTATGATTTGTAAATATCTTCTTCCATTTAGTAGGTTGCCTTTTTATTTTGTTCAATGTGTAGAAACTTTTGGTTTGATGTAGTCTCATTTGTCAGTTTTGACTTTTGTCTCCCTTGCTTTTGGAGTCAGGTTCAAAAAAACATTAATATCAATGCAAGGGAGATTACTGCCTATGTTTTCTTCTAGGGGTTTTATGGTTTCAGGTTTTTCATTTAAGTCTTAATTCATTTTGAGTTAATTTTTATATATGCTGTAAGATAATTGTTAAGTTTCATTATTTTGCATAGAGTTGTCCAGGTCTCCAACACCACTTACTAAAGGTACTGTCCTTTCCCCATTGTATATTCTTGCCTCTTTTATTGAAAGTTAATTGGCCATATACACATGGATTTATTTCTGTGTTCTCTATTCTGTTCCACTGATCTATGTGTTTGTACTATGCCAGTACCATATTGTTTTGATTACTATATCTTTGTAGTATAGTTTGAAATGAAGGCGCATGATACCTCTGGCTTTGTCCTCCTTTTTCAATATTGTTTTGGCTATTTAGGTTTATTTGTGGTTCCATATGCCTTTAGAATCATTTTATCTTGTTTTGTAAAAATTGCCACTGGAATTTTGATAGGTATTACATTGAATCTCTAGATCATTTTAGGTAGCATGGACATTTTAACAATATTAATTCTAATCCATGAGCATGGTATATCTTTCCATGTATTTGTTTCTTTGTCAGTTTCTTTCACCAATGTCTCATAGTTTGTACAATGTACAGGTCTTTCACCTCTGTGGTTAAACTTATCCCTAAGTACTTAATTCTTTTTTTCTTCCTTTTCATTTCCATTTACAGGGGCTATCTTTTAATATCCCTTTACTTTCAGTCTGTGCATAGATGTTTTTACTTATGAAGTGAGTCTCTTGTAGGTGGTATATAGAAGTGTCTTTTTGTTTGTTTAATCCATTCAGCCACTCTATATCTTTTTACTGCAGAATTTAGTACATTTATACTGTAATTACTTTCAGTGTGTATAGATAGGTATGTACTAACTGTATTTTATTGTTATCTGGCTTTTCTGGTCTTCTTTTTTAATGTTTCTTCTCTGTTCCTTTCTTCTCTTTCTTCTCTTGTTGTAGAATAACTTTCTTTAGTGTTATGTTTAGATTCTTTTCTTATTTTCCTTTGTGTATTTAGTATAAGGTTTTGCTTTGTGGTTACTATGAAGTTCACATTATCATCTTAGGTATATAATAGTCTATTTAAAGTTGATAGCAACTTACAGTTGAAACTATTACAAACATTTTCACTGCCCCCCCTTGTGTTTTTGGTGTTGTATTTTACAACTTTTATTTTATGTATCCCTTAACTGATTGTTGTAGTTTTAGTTAATTTTACTACCTTTGTCTTTTAACTTTCATAGTAGCTTCAGAAGTGACTAATCTACTATCTTTAGTATGTATTACCTTTTTCCAAAAAGGTTTTCATTTTTTCAATATTTTCTTGTTATTGAGTGGCATCATTTTTTTCCATCTTACAGTAGTTCCTTTAAATTTCTTGCAAAGCCAGTTTAGTATTGATGAGTTCCTTTAGCTTTTGCTTGTATGGAAAAGCCTAGATCTTCTTCAATTCTGAATGATAATGTTGTTGGGTAGAATATTATTGATTGGAAGTTTTTTCCTTTCAGCCCTTTGAATGTCATATCACTCCCTTTTGGCCTGCAAAGTGTCTGTTGAGAAATTTGCTGATAGACTTATGAGGTTTTCCTTGTATATAACAATTTCTTTTTCTCTTGGTGCTTTTAAGATTCTCGCTCTAACTTTTGAGATTTTAATTATAATGTGTCTTCGTGTAGAACTTTTTGGGCTCATCTTGTTTGGAACTCTGGGTTTCTTGGTCCTGGATGTCTGTTTCCTTCCCCAGATTAGGGAAGTTTTCATCCATTATTTATTTAAATAGTTTTTCTGCTTCTTTCTCTCTTTTTTCTCCTTCTGGGACCCCTATAATGCAAATACTATTTTATTCTATGTTGTCCCAGAGGTCTCTTAAGCTATCTTTACTTTTTAATAATTCTTTTTTTTTCTACTCCGTAAGGTGAGTCCCATTCCCTGTTTTCCAGCTTGCTGATTCATTCTTCTACTTTATCCAGTCTGCTGTTGAAACTTGCTAGTGTATTTTTCAGTGCAGTTATTGTATTCTTCATCTCTGTGACTTCTGTGTGGTACTTAGATTTTCTCTTTCTTGGAGTTATCACTGCATTGATTTATTCTTCTCCTGAGTTTGGTGAGCATCTTTATGACTATTACTTTGAATTATTTATCATGCAGATTACTTATCTCTACGTCATTAAGATCTTTTTCTGAGGTTTCCTCTTGCTCTTTTATTTGGAACATAATTCTGTTTCCTCATTTTGCTCCACTATCTGTATATATTTTTCTATTAGGCAAAGCAGCTACCTTTCCCAGTCATGAACGGGTGACTATGTGTAGGTGATGATCTTTCTTATTCAACCATGTCCCAGTTCTTGGTGGCCTCTCAAACATTTGTGATTGTCAAAACCATCTAATTTATTTTTGACATGTCCCGCTTGTTGAGGGTATGCCAAGACCTGTCAGTGATCCAAGGGGAGGAATCTCATTTAGCTCCCAGTTTCAGGCTGATTGGAAGCCAGACCCTCAGGCAGCAGCTTTTAAAGTATGCAAATATATACGGTCCTGTGGGGCTGCATTTATAATCTCTGCTGGGCTCCAGACCAGGAGTTCTGGAGGTGTCCCCTGAGTGACAGTTGCAAAGATTGGGCCTCCTGATGAGGGGCACCTTGGTAACGCAATTGGTTAAGTGTCTGGCTCTTGGTTTTGGCTCTGGTCATGATCTCACGGGTTGTGGGATGGAGCCCCATATCAGATTTCATGTTTAGCAGGGAGTCTGCTTAGATTCTCTCTCCTCTCCTGCTGCCCCTCCCCCTTCAGTCCCTTTCAAAATAAATAAATAAATCTTTAAAAAAAATTGATACTCCAGATGAGTGTATAAATTCCTTTCTGGGAAGTCTTGATGATCTGTAGTGAGGTCAACAGGGTGCACAAGGATGGTATCTCTCTGCTTATGTTCCCTGGGAGTGCCTCCATAGCCTGTAGATATGTGGGAAGTCTGAAGCCCATCCCTTAATCTGAAGCTCCAGGCTAAGTAAATAGATCTTTTTCATGGGAAGACTGGGATTATGTGTTAGTCTGCTGTCTGTACAACAACTGGGGATTGTTGCATGCCAGAAACTGTCTTTCCAATTGTTATCTTCCTTTGGAGTTTAGGAAAAAAAAAACCCTCGGTCACCAGGACAAGGTGATCAAGGAGTGCCACCTATGTGGACTGTGTGTACCTGCTGGCTTTAGCTAGGTGCCTACAGAACATAGGTGTCTGGGCACATTCACTGACTTTAGAAAGGTAGTGGGAAAATGTCTTGACTGCATGTACTTTCAGGTTTTAGGAATGCAGCAGGAGAGTGTCTTGTCCATGCATGGGTATCAGCTTTAGCCTGGTAGTAGAATACCACAGTCCCTTATGCTTGCCAGCCCCAGCCAGGGAGTAGGGGAGTGTCAGAGTCCCCATGAATGCTGACTTTAGCTAGGGAGTGGAAGAATTCCATGATCATTGGTGCTCATCTGCCCAAGTCAGAGAGGAGGAGTACTGCAACCACCCATGCTCTCTGATTTCAGCATGGCAATGTGATAGGTCTCTGACTGCTTACCCACTCCTGTCTTAGCTGGGCAGGGAGGGTGCCACATTGGAGCTCACTCACATGTGCTAGCCAGATAGGTATAGTGTGGAAAGTTGGCATCTGCCAGTACATCTGTCTCCAGGGAGAATTTCAGCTGTCTCTCTAGCAGAAGCTTTTAGATCAGTAAATAAATCTCCTTCACATGTAGTCTAGGCACTTTTTGAATTGCTGTTTGTTTTTGTTTTTGTTTTTGTTTTGTTTTGCTTAGTCTTGAGGCAAGTGAGACCAAATACAAAACCTTTAGAAGGGGAATGTCAGTTTCTTATAGCATTTTGTGCTCCTTGGATTTTTGTCCCATTGGTTTTCTAAACCAGATGTTTTGGGGGATCATCTTTCTCAGGCAGATCCCAGGGGTTGGGGTGCCTGATATGAGGCATCAATCCCTCACTCTTCCAAGAGAAGCACTGGGATGGTGAGATCCTGCTCTATTGTGCATTGTTGCACTAGGGAGTGGGGTTTTGGTGAGACTGTGTCTCTGTCTCTTCTTCCCATCTTGATGTCTTTTTTTATCCTTTGTATGAAGAGGTACTTTGCCTAATTTTCAGGTCTTTTGCAGAGGGAAATGATCCATATGTAGCTGTAGATTTGGTATGTCTGTGGAAGGTGAGTTCAGAATTTTCCTATATGCCATCTTGTGCAAGCCTCAGCATTTATTTCTTGACAAATCCATTAATAAAGCATGATTCAAGGTCCTGACTCTGTTAAGTTGAAGTGGACATTACTTTTTTAGAATTATTGTCTACATCACGTGGATCTAGAAAAAGTCAGCATGGAGTTAATGTAGATTTTCTTTTTCAGCAACATGGTGAAGCTGGAGGGTTTGGGGAACAGCAGTCTTCTCCATCTGTACCCATGACATGAATATTCTTCTTTCAGGGTGTTGCTTGGCAAAGAAAAATTTAATTATTTCAAAGTTGTCCAAGAATCTGATGCTTCAAAAGGAGTCTTACCAAGTGGGCATTTGCAATATGTAACAGGAAATCTAGGAACTGGCTATACTGAGAATCATCAGTTCATTTATTTGAATGCTTAAGGAAACTTGTCTGGCTCAGATTCTGTAATACCTTCAGACAGAAGAAAGCTAGATGGGGTGATACTTCTTTTTTCTTTTCTTTTTTTTTGAGGGGGGTGATACTTCTTGATAGAGGTACTGCTTCAGTGTTTTTTCTCTTCTCAGACTATAGATCCACTTGCCTGCTTTAGGGCAAATGACTCCAGAGTCTGCCCAATTGCAAGGCTTCTTTTGGTAGGTCACGTGATAAACATTGTTGGAGGATGCTCTAAGTTCAGGCTGTTGAGTTGCTGTAAATTTCTCTAGTTTTTTTCTTAGTTGACCTAAATTCTCATGAAAATGACCTATTCTCAACCAGGCATTCTAACAATGGACAGATGCTAGTTGTCCTTTTATTTTGTTGGCTTTATGCTTCCACTGAGGAAGAAACTTCCTGCACAAGAGGGACCATGATTTCAGTACCCATCACATTTAGGATAAAACTGAGGGAAACACTTTCTTCTACTTTCTTTTCTTTGATTTTTTTTTCAACCTAAGCCAGGCCATGTACTAAGGATTGATGTTCATAATTATAATGTAGGCTTACATCTAAAAATATATTATCAGGATGCCTGGCTGGCTTAGTCAATTAAGCGTCTGCCTTCAGCTGAGGTCTTGATCCCAGGGTCCTGAGATCAAGTCCCTCAGCAGGCTCCTTGCTCAGTGGGGAGCCTACTTCTCCCTCTCCCTCTGCTTGCCACTCTTCCTGCTTGTGCTCTTTCCCTCTCCCTCTGACTAATAAATAAAATCTTTTAAAAAATAAGAATATATTATCAATAGGAAAGTATTTTGATGATGATGACTATTGGTTACCTGATGAAGTATAGTAATATTGCATGCTTGCTGTACACTTTTCAGCTAGGAAACAATTCCTTAAAAACAAAATTTTACTAAAATTAATTTTTTCCCACAAGTTTCAGACTTTTGACAAAAGTTTCAGACTATTGGAAGGAGTTCAAGTATGACAACTCTCTCCCCTACTTCACTGATTTCTTAAAATCCATTTAAAAACTCATGAACCCTTAAAGACCTTTTTGCTGAGAAAATTCTGAAAATGCTGAAACTGAAACAAGAAGGAAAAGTATACTCTTCCATTATTATTTGAATAAAGTCCAGAAATTCACTGATAGTCTCCTAAAGTCAGTGATTTGGTCTATCTTTGGCCATTCTGCTCCTAAAAAGGCAGACATAGAAATTCGTGCATACTTCTATAAAGCATTTTCTAGGTTCTGTTGAATTTTCGTCTCAATTTCAGAGTAGACAGTGAGCTCCTTGAGGGCAGGAGCAACTTTTTTTTTCATACTTTAAGGATTAATATTTTCATAGAACCTGGCACACAGGGAGCTCCTGTAAATACTTGACTGAGTAACCATGAAATGTTCTCAAGTTAATCATTTAACATTTAATATAGTTTAAATACTCTTAAGAATAGAGTTCATCACCAGTACTTGATACATTTGACACTTTTAAACTGTGCTTTCCTGTGTGCTTTTGTCTAGTGTTAATCAGTTTTACAGTTTTTGATATGATTCTGGAATAAGGGCCTCAATCCCTCTTAAGAAAGATAGCCAGGTTAGTCATACAGGATGCCGCATAAGGAGATAGCTGTAAAATATGCATGTATTTCTGCCAGGAATGGGAGGGTAGGACACGCTCCCTCACAGTAGGAGGATGTCTTATCCAGTCAGTCCAGAATATATGAGGAGGAGCTTTTTTTTTTTTTTTTAATTGTTACTAAAACTTTTTTTTTCCAGTGTTCCAAGATTCATTCCCCATTCCCCACACCCAGTGCTCCACGCTTTAGGTGTCCCCAGTACCCACCACCAGGCTCTCCCATCCCTCCACCCCCCTCCCTCCAAGTCCCTCAGTTTAGATTTTGATGGTCAGTGCCCTGATTGCTACTGAGATGCTCATTGCCCAAGCCCTTGTGTTTCCTCAAAGGCAGGAGTCTGCACTGCTCCTGTGCTATAATCAGTTGAGAGTGCTCTCCATAGAAACACTGTATTCCTCTTTTAATTCTACCAGGAGGCAAGGCCAGGTTCTAACACCAGGGGCAGGTACAGGGCTGAGGCTGTCAGCAGCACTCCTGTGCCCAGTGGAGGTTTCTGCCTCCAAGATCTGCTGGGGGAGAGTAATCATGTAACATGGAAAGGTTCCTTCCTGAGATTGCTTTGTCTCTGGGTCTGACCATTAACATTTTCATGGCATATTTCACAAGTTTATTACAATAACGTTTCATCTTCTTTCTTTCTTTTTTTTCTTTCTTTCAGAGAAAGTGATTATGAACTGGGGGAGGGATGGGGGGAAGGGAGAGGGAGAGAGTCTCAAGCAAACTCTATGCCGACCATGGAGCCTCAGGCAGGGCTCAATCTCAGGACCTTGAGATCCTGACCCTGAGGTCATGACCTGAGCCAAAACCAGGCGTTGGGTGTGTAATGGACTGAGCCACCAAGGTGACCTTTTCATCACTTTCTTAACAACTGTCCTGTCAACATATTTCCTTAAAGAAACTACTTGAAAAACTATGACTTATGGAGAATGTTCTCAGTCCTGGCCCCTATTGCTAGTGGGTTCTCTGGCTGCAACCAGGAGCAGCAGCTTCTTTACTCTCATTCCCTAGGAAGTGAGGGAGCATAACCTCTCAGAGTCTTGGTTTTCAGAACAAGAGCTAGGAGGAGGGCCTTTTCAGTTAATTTCAGCTTTCTCCCCTGTAACGCAAACATCCCTGAGACAAAAACAAACAAACAAAAAACAAAACAACAAAACACACATACACACACAAATGGATACAGTGTGAACAGATTAATAGCTCACTGGTTATTCTGCCACACACTCTTGTTGAGATCTTTAATTGGATATCAGAGACTCCCAAAAGTCTAGGATCTCAGGAATCACTCAGTGTTAGATCCATACTATATATCATCACAATCAGGATTATTAGCAAGTATCTTTATTTTTCCTACAGTTTGAGTATGTTTAGATTAAATAATTTTAGAAAGCATTTTGCTTCTATTTGAAATACTACTGCTAAAGAAAAACGCACACCAGTGGAAAGGCAGATGCTAACTTCCCTAAAATATAGCTTCTAGAATTCTGCCTGATTTATTCTAATTTTAGTTACTAAATAATTGACAGTATTCTGGATCATAATCCTAAACTTACATTCAGAATATAATCAGAGATTTCATTCTTTTAAAAAGCTGGTGAGCTGGCTATATTTAAACTAAAAAGGGGTCAGCTATTTTTAATACTCTTATTGTAGCCAAGTGTTTGAAAGGACACCCATTTCCCTCTAATTTCCACAAATTCCTGAGGGATTGATTGCTTTATCTGTTAGAAGCTAAGTGTTGGCTCCAGACGGTAGTCTATAACACAGTGTTTCTCGTGGGATTATGGCTTTTAGTTTGGCAGGAAGGTTGTTTATCTGAGGAGAGCCCACAGAGACAGCAGAGATGAGCCCACCTGGAAGGCAAGAAATGGTTGCAGGAACGAGAAGATAGCACTGCCCATTCTGGGAATAAATCACACCAGAGTGATCTCAGTACCTTTGGCATCTCTGTCAGGCCATTATGATTAAGGACACACACATTTCCTGGGAATCTGAGTGACAAACTTCAAACAGTGCAAATTAAACACTAGTTTTCACTTTATATGCAAAATGTAAAGTAATGCAACTTCTCCTAAATGAAAAGCGGCAATAACACAAACCAAAGTACTCACCACAAAAAGAACAAACAAAACCCCAAAATAGTAGAGGGAAGGGAGTGATAAATACTAGAGAAGAAATAATATAGAAACTAAACAAACAAACAAAAACAATAGAGCAAATCAATGAAACCAGGAGCTCGTTCTTTGAAAAGAACAAAAAAATTGTTAAAATTTTAGTTAGAGTGATCATAGAGAGAGAGAGAAAGAGAGAGAGAAGACTCAAAATCAGAAATGAAAGAGAAGAAATAACACCACAAAAATACAGACGATTATGAGAATATTAAGAAAAATTATATACCAACAAAAGAAATGAATAATACCTAGAAATATATAGCCTTCCAAAACTGAATCAGGAAGAAAGAGAAAATTTAATGGAGTGATTTCCAGCAATGAAATTGAATCAGCAGTTAAAAAAAAACTCCGAACACACAAAAGTCAAGGATCGGATAGCTTCAAAGGTAAATTCTACCAAAGATTTCAAGAAAAGTAGATACCCATTCTCCTCAAACTATTCCAAAAAATAGAAGAGGGAGGTAAGCTTCTAGATTCATCCTGTGAGGCCAGAATTATCCTGATACCAAAACCAGATAAAGACACTACAATGAAAGAGAACTATAGGCTAATATCCCTGATGAACACAGATGCAAAAATTCTCAACAAATATTAGCAAACTGAATTCAGCAATACATTAAAAAGATCAAGTGGGATTTATAGCTGGGCTGCGAGGTGGCTCAGTATTCACAAATTCAATCAGATGAAACATCACATCAATAAGAAAGGATAAAAACTATATGATCATTTCAGTAGATGCAGGAAAAGCACTTGACAAACTGCAGCATCCATTCATAATAAAAACTCTTAACAAAGTAGGATTAGAGGGAATATCCTCGACATAATAAAGGCCACATATGAAAACAAACATCAGAGTTAATGGTGAAAACATCAGAGTTAATGGTGAAAAACAGAGCTTTTCCATTAAGGTCAGGAACAAGACAAGAATGTCTACTGTCACCATTTTTCTTAAACATGGTACTGGAGTCTTAGTCACAGCAGTCAGACAACAAAAAGAAAGAAAAGGCATCTAAATTGGCAAGGAGGAAGCCAAATTTTCACTATTCGAATATGACATGATACTATATATAGAAAACCCAAAAGACTCCACCAAAAAATTGCTAGAACTGATACATGCATTTGGTAAAGTGACAGGACACAAAATCAACATACAGAAATCTGTTGCATTTTCATACACTAATAATGAAGTGGCAGAAAGAGAAATTGAGGAATCAATCCCATTTGTAATTGCACCAAAAATCACAAGATACCTAGGACTAAACCCAACCAAGGAGGTGAAAGACCTATACCCTGAAAACTATGACTTACTAATGACAGAAATTGAAGAGAACACAAAGAAATGGAAAAACATCTCATGCTCATGGATTGAAAGAAAAAGTATTGTTAAAATGTCAATATTACGCAAAGCAATCTACACATTTAATGCAATCCATATCAAAATGCAACCAGCATTTTTCATGGAGCTAGAAGAAACAATCCTCAAGTGTCTGTGGAACCAAAAAAGACTCCAAATAGCCAAAACAAACTTGAAAAAGAAAAGCAAAGCTGAAGGCTTCAAATTCCAGACTTCAAAAAATTTTTTTAAGATTTTATTTATTTGTCAGAGAGAGGGAGAGAGAGCGTGAGCGCACACAAGCAGGCGGAAGGCAGAGGGAGAAGCAGGCTCCTGTTGAGCAAGGAGCCCAACACGAGACTCGATCCCAGGATTCTGGGATCATGACCTGAGCTAAAGGCAGACACTTAAACTGACTGAGCCACCCACGTGCCCCAGACTTCAAGTTATATTACAAAGCCGTAGTAATCAAAATATGTGGTACTGGCGCAAAAATAGACACTTAGATTGGTAAAACAGAACAGAAAACCCAGAAATGAACCCATGAGTACATGGTCAATTCATCTTCCAAAAAAACCGGAAAGAATATGCAATGGGGAAAAGAGAGTTTCTTTAACAAATGGTGTTGGGAAAATGGGACAGCGTACAAAATAATATAACTGCACCACTTTCTTATACCATACACAAAATACACTCAAAATGGATTGAGGACTTAAATGTGAGACCCGAAACATTTTAAAAAATCCTAGAAGAGAGCACAGGCAGTACTTTCTCTGACATTAGCCAAAGCAACTTTGTTTTAGATGTCTCCTGAGGCAAGGGAAACAAAAGCAAAGTAAACCACTGGGACTACATGCAAGCAGTAAAAATTAAAACAATTGTCACATAGAAATAAAACAAACAAAAAACAAAGTATTCATCACAGACTTGGAGGACCCAGGGAGTGGGAAATGTGCTTTTGTTGCTGCCCCATGACTGCACCACTGTAGCTGATCTCTGGCCTCCGCATTTTGTGGCCCTTCTATGGTTTTCAAGCACGTGAACTTCTGCAAGTCATTTCTGGTAACTAGTGTCCTGTTATTTTAACACTCAGCCGTTATAATTTAGCAAAATCATCTAAGCATTCATTAGGTGATGTTTGTGCAAGTGATGAAAAACACACCAGAAAGATCAATAACTTGGGAATAGAAGTTAGAAGTGATAAAATACTATGAGGAGGCCTCACAACTGCCATGATATGCTATTAATGTAAGAACAAGCCCTCTGCAAAATATTAGAGCTAATGCTAAGAAAATAAAAAGCCGCATTAGAACACCTTATTCTATAATGTTTGTAGATTTATGTGCCCCTAGAATGCATTCCCCTTTTAACTTTGATTTCTAAGAGGAATTAGTCTTGAATTATGAGAGGGTTTCAAGAGCTCATCAGTAGCATCACCCTGACAACTTGTGTTTGTTTACTGTCCTTCCTTTCTCCTATTATGTGGCTTCATCTCTTATTCCAGTGCCCAGTAGGGTGCCTGAAATCCTGCAGGGGCTTGGTCAAGGTTTGTGGAACAAATAGGAAATAACTAACATGTAGGGAGTATTTTTTATATGCATTTATATGCATTAACTCTGTTAGTACCTGTACAACACTAAGCAGTAAAATCCATTGTTTTACATATGAAAAAAATCAGTTTCAGAGACATTAAATAACATGGCCAACATTATACAACTAGTGACCAGTAGAGCCAGCTCTAAACTAATGTGGCTAACTTGTATTGCTTCTCAAACAAACTGGAGGGGAAAATTACTCTAATTAAAACCTTGGAACACTGAAAAAATAAAATAAAAATTTTAAAATAAAAAAAGACAAAAATAAAAACCATAACTGACGTCTATAGCAGAAGTGATCTCTGGATACTTTCAAGCATCCTTTTGGGCAGGGGGTAGGGGAAGCTACTTGGTGTATACTCTTTTCTGATCAGATAACGAGCAAAGGTAGACCTGAGCTAGACCTGGTAGAGCTGGAGGAAAGGTTACCAGTGCTTCTCAAAGTGTGGTCCACAGACTAGTAGCATCAATATCATTTGAAAATTTGTTATAAATAATACTCTGGTCCTATCCCATACCTGCTAAGTCAGCAATTCTGAGATAAGACCTAGAAACCTGTGTTTTACAAGCTCTCCAGTTGATTCTGATACATGGTCAAGTTTGAGAGTTACTGACTTACCCAGTGGAAAGAAAAGTACCGTGTTTGCCCATGGAATTCCCGGTGGTTAAGTGGGCTGGAAGGCAGTGAGGAGCGAAGCATGTTAAAGGTGAAAATGGAGAGAGAAAGATCTGAATCTGGAGAGATGCAGGTCTCTAAATGGCCTGAGGTGGCCAGGATGGGTGCTGGGAACTGTCTGAAATTTAATTTCTAGTTCTGCTGCATAAATCACCATAGTTTGCCCAAACACCCAGTAATGTCTGATTCACAGACTAAGACTTATGGGACTTCTTTAGTAAACATCAGAGAAAGAAGTTAACTTCTATTAACTTCAGAGAAATGACCCACAGATGGAACTAATTCAGCAGAAACAGAGGCATAGATCCAGGAAAGGCTAAGAGAAAGAAGGCTGTATGGAAGATCATGAAAATCTTAGGGAGGACATTGGACCCACTCTTATCTGGCTTTTAAGGGTTGATCGCAGCTAGCATAGATCAGAGAATAAGTGAATGAAGTTCTTGCCCTTGTATTTCTGGGGCTGGGACATGTTCTGGTGCAGGTGTGCTGACCCCAAACTCTCAGGACTGGCCAGTGATTAACCAATTAGTACTGAAGTATGGAGTGTCAACATTTATTTATATAATTGACAAGCATACTTGGTCTGGTTATCTAAAATTGCAAAATAAACCACTCTAAAACTAAGTGGCTTAAACCAAGGACAACATTTATTTCACTCATGAATCTGCAACTGAGACGGGGTTTGGCAGGAATAGCTCTTTTCTTCTCTACTTGGTTGGGTCAGCTTGAAGAGATGGGCTCAGACCATCTGAAGGCACACTCACTCCTTTGGCTGCTGATGCTGGCTGTTGACTAGGATTTTAGCTGGGTGTGTCTGCCACAACACCTATACATGGCCTCTCTAAGTCGCCTGAGCATCTTTACAATATGGTGACTGGATTCCAAGAGTGAGAATTCTGGGTAGAGAGAGCTATAAAGACACCATATTGTCTACTATGACCTTATCTTAGAAGTCATGTGATGTCACTTCTGCTGGATATTCTATTGATGAGATGATCATAATGGCTTGTCTAATTTCAGGGAGAGGGAAAGTCTTCATTTCTTGATGGGGGAGTAGTGTAGGTCACGGAGAGTATGTGGAAGCAATAATATTTAGGAGGTCATGGGTGGATGGGTGAGAATAAAACCCTTTCATCTCAAAAAGAGTGGCTTTCAGGGAGGCCTAGGCTCTCTGCAGGTTGCAGATGAAGGGGTTGGGGAAGATGGTGGCTCCAACTTTCTCAGTCTATGAGAAACCTAAAAGAAATCTAAGAAGTTCAGGCTGGCTAAACTGTCACATTGAGGTCAGTCTTTACTCCTATAGGCTGTCATGGCTTAAAAGGTGCACGCATGCATTGTAGATGAGATGTGGATGGCACATGAGAGACTCTTGGTGGGAGGTTGCTTTATGTCCTGTACTCTAGGATGTGTAGGGAGATGGCCCTTAGCACATGGAGGCTGGGAAGGGATAACATATTCCTGGGGACTGTAGCCAATATCAGTGACAAAACAGAAGAGACAAAGTCTCTTTTGCTCCCAAAAGTTATTTTTGAAAGACACACACACACACACACACACACACACACACACACACACACACACTTTGTTTGGGGAGAGCAGATGAGCTAAGCTTGTTTCTTTCTTTTTAAAGATTTTATTTATTTATTTGACAGAGAGAAACACAGCTAGAAAGGGAACACAAACAGGGAGAGTAAGAGAGGGGAGAAGCAGGCTTCCCGTCAAGCATAGAGCTCAATGTGGGGATCAGTCCCCGGACTCAATCCCTGGACTCCAGGATCATGAGCTGAGCCAAAGGCAGATGCTTAAGAACTGAGCCACCCAGGTGCCCCAAGTTAAGCTTGTTTCTTGCCTGAAGAGATTTGGGGCAGAGTCTATATGTGAAGTCATAATAGACCAGCAGGGAGGGGAGGTTCTGAGAACATGAGCCTGAACTCCTGGAATCCATGGAGAGGTGGGAAAGACTTTGGGTTTCCAAAGGCTATGGCTCTGCAAAGTAAAGCTCTAGTTAATTTTGCCTAAATCTCAAGGGATAGGGGGACCCCTGCTGATTCCAAGACAGAGTGTTCAGTATCAGTAATATGGTAGGTCAGAGTACTTTTTAAAACTCTGTGGAGAGTTAGTTTTGAAATATCTACACCTATCGTTTCCTCAGATTAAATTAACACTTATTGAATGTCTATTCTTTCTGGGTAGTGTGAGGTCTTTTATGTTGTTTCACTAACCATATGAAGAAATTGCTGCAAACATTTTCTTTTTAAAGATGAGGCAGTGAACTCACCCAGGGTCAGACAGCAGGAATGTGGTGGATTCAAAGTGAGTTCCTTGGACTCCCAGGCTGAGGCCATTTCTTATGTCACTTCAGTTGTTATATACCTATGAGAGAAATGGTAGGTGGGTAGATGCCCAGTTATAAAAATGAACATATATTTAGAACAACTTGAAAAGGATAGGTTTGTCTAGAAATGACAGAGAAATGAAGAAGATGAAAGGCAAGGGAAAGGAAGAGGAGAGAGATAAGGTCTGGGTACTTGCTTCACTGTCCTGTTTGCCCTTCATGTTGTAACAGCATATGTCCATATGCTGATGAGTAGCCTACTCCATTTCAGGGATATGGCCAATAGATTTCATGTGCTTCCATAGAGAGTTGTGTTGAGAAGGATTCTGAGGCTCAGTTCTAGCTCAGCACGCTAAGGTTCTGTGATTACTGAGTAGTGTCCGGCACAGGTAAGAGAAACAAGTGGGAAGACCAGTGCTGATTTGTCACTCCCACATATGACAAACAACTTGGCTTTTTAGCATTCCTTTCTCCAAACAAAATTAGTTTCATGTTCCACCTTTCACCCGAAAATCTTTTTAGCCTTTCAGGGTTGTTTATTTTTTCCCCTTATATATTCTCACATCAACATCAACATCTATTCCTATTTACAAGCAAGAATAACATATTAATCTGTTTCCTGGGGGAGAAGGCCACCTACGTGAAGAAACAGAAACAGACCCACCCTTCTCCTCGTGCTCATTATCTCAGCTCTCACTGTTGCTGGCCTTCATCAGAGCCTTCTCCTGCTTTCTAAAACGTATGGTGCAGTTTTTAAAGTGACTTTGAATTTCCACTCAGTTATGATCTTGGGTTGTGATATTAAGCCCTGCTTTGGACTCTGTGCTAGGTGAGGAGTCTGCTTAAGATTCTTCCTTTTCCTCTCCCTCTGCACTCCCTATCTCTGCAGCTCATGTGCTCTCTCTCTCAAAATAAATAAATAAATGGTAAATAAATAAATAAGCTCTAAAAAAATAAGTATGGTGCAGAGCCTCTTTATTTCTTAAAGTACATTGATACTTATTTAGTTTTGAGAATTTTAAAGAATTTTTCAAAATCCCTTACAGTGACTGGAAATACCCTGAGGTGTTACAAATTCAGAGTTGGGGATTATTGTGGAAAAGCTAAAGCTATACCTGTGTTCCTAAGAAGCAATGGAAAACTGCTGCTCTGGTTGTTTTGTCTGGCGAGCAGCTGATGGTGATTATTTCTGCATCAGATAGAGTAAGTGGATCAGACACATTGCACGCACATGACAGATGGTGCTTGTATTTACATGACACCAAAATGTATTTGTCTTAAAGACAATATCCTGGAACAACAGAATTGAGCCTGACTCATTTTATGTTTTTCTCTGATTTAACTGTTTTGCTCAGCCTCTGTCAGGCAGCTTAGAGTGGTGGGGAGAGAGTGGGCTTTGGAGCAGACAGAGCTGGACTGGAATCTTGGTTCTGTTCTTTGTGAGCCCTGTGACTTGGTGTCCTAATGTGGAAGA
>PITA01009151.1:0-79625 GCA_004023965.1 Spilogale gracilis | reverse complement strand
ACATCAAAAAATGGGCAAGAGACATGAAGAGGCACTTCTCCGTAGAAGATATACAAATGGCTAACAGACACATGAAAAAATGTTCAGCGTCACTAGCTATCAGGGAAATTCAAATCAAAACCACACTGAGATACCACCTTACACCAGTCAGAATGGCCAAAATTAACAAGACAGAAAACAACAAGTGTTGGAGAGGCTGTGGAGAAAGGGGAACCCTCTTACACTGTTGGTGGGAATGGTGCAGCTGCTTTGGAAAACAGTGTGGAGATTCCTTAAAAAACTAAAGATAGAGCTACCCTATGACCCTGCAATTGCACTACTGGGCATTTACCCCAAAGATACAGATGTAGTGAAAAGAAGGGCCATATGTACCCCAATGTTCATCGCAGCAATGGCCACAATGGCCAAACTGTGGAACGAGCCAAGGTGCCCATCAACAGATGAATGGATAAAGAAGATGTGGTACATATATACAATGGAATACTATGCCTCCACCAGAAAGGATGAATATCCAACTTTTGTAGCAACATGGACTGGACTGGAAGAGATTATGCTGAGTGAAATAAGCCAAGAAGAGAAAGTCAAGTATCACATGGTTTCACTTACTTGCGGTGCATGAGGGGTAAACTGGAGGATAGTGGGAGAAGGAAAGTAAATGGGAACTAGGGTAATCTAGGGAGGGAAATGAAACAACAGAGACTTTGGACACAAAAACAAAGTGAGGGACTTGGAGGGAGGGGGGTGGAGGGATGGGAGAGCCTGGTGGTGGGTACTGGGGACACCTAAAGCGTGGAGCACTGGGTGTGGGGAATGGGGAATGAATCTTGGAACACTGAAAAAAAAAATTTTAGTAACAATAAAAAAAATATTAAAAAAAAATCTCTTAGATTTAAAACTAAAAGGAATTTTAGAAATGTTCAGCCCAAAGTGACTCTGTTATCAAAAATCAGATTTTCAGACAATTTTAAGAGCTTCGGTGTAAAAGTAGGCTCCATTCTCAGCATAATCTAAAAATACTTTTAAGCCATTCAGGAGCTTCTAAGAATTTAGTGAAACTTTAAAACAAAGCAAAACAAAAAGATCCACTTAAGCCTTCTATAGGAAATGTCTAAAAAGAAAAAATAGGGAAACCCCACCCAAACTGGACATTCAGCGCATTTGGATTGGTCACTAAGAAGCCTGCTGGGTCTGGGGGCAAACATCCATGTTCTTGCAGGAACAGAGGGCACTTAGGTCATCCCTGGGCATCTCTGCTCCCGCTTCCAACTTTTCTGTGGTCAGTCAGAAACGTATTTCCTGCAAAGGTCAAGTTACTTGACCAGACAGTCTTAAAAAGTAAGGCCTCTGAGAGGAGAAATGAGTCCAATCCATCCGTCATATCCTCACACATTACCATTTCTCTGGAAGACAGTGGGGGCCTATGCATGTCTTCATGTCGCTCTGGGCTGTGACTTGAGATTGGCAGACACCCCTTCTCTGGGCTCCCTGCACTCTGAGCTCCGTTAGGGCGCAGACGGTGTCCCCTCCCTGTGGCACTGCCACTTCCTCTCACGACATCTGGCACAGAGTTTATTATTAAATGTTTGTTGAATTTGTTAATTTCTGTGTTGGGTTAATGAGGAAATTATAGAGATGCTTCTTTCTCCCCAGCGACGCAGTTGTTCATTCTCATCTCCATCATTTCCCAAGAATTACAGATATACAAGATTGATGATACAGTTAAAAAAGGGGGTGGGGAATTTTTTTCCAAAGCTTTTGGAATTTTACATCTCAATAGAGGGCATAAATTAAGCATTGCCTCAGGATGTTGGAGCTAGACACCTATGCCAGTGAGGATGTCACAACTCAAAATATTTTTTGAGTCTTTAACCAAGCAACGCTTTCTCTGTTTAAATATATTTGTTCCCTCCATGTGGAACTCCCCCTCACTTAATTATAAATTCAAGAATGTGAAATTATGGGAATCATGATGATGGTAATAATGATGGCACTGACTGCTTATTGTGGCCAGTACTCCCCAAGTGCTTTCCGTTTGAAGTTCTCACAGCTCTGTGTGTCAGTATTAACATCATCCTCATTTTACAGATGAGAAAACTGAGGCACAGAGAGGTTAAATAACTTGCCAGAGTCACCCCGCAGATCGGCCCTTTGGAGTAGACTGTTGTTGACCAGAAGGGACCTGATGGGAGCCGGAAGCACCTTCCTCTTCTCCTCAATTTTACCTCAAATGCATCAGCTGCATTATGTGGCAGTTTTTTTCTACAGCGTGGTAGTTTTTTGGTTCTTAAGGGTTTTTTTTGTCATTTGTTTTTGAGAGGGATAATACTACACTGCAAAAGGTGAGCACTCTGGGATTATTTTTTAGCAAGGAAGAGTTTCCTTGAAACCTGATAGCTTCATTGTGGGCCGAATAAGAATGCCTGAGGGATAGCTCCGGAGGGAAAGGAATGGGGAGGGGGCACACAGTGGCAGATTAGAGGAGAGCTAAGATAAATTCACTCTGTTCATAGTTTGGCCAGGGAGCAGGATCCTGGGCAACTCCATCAGAGTCCCCATCCAGGATAGGATTCAGTTACACCCTGTGGCAAGGGCTGGAGGACCGTGGTTCTCAGCGCAGCCATGGGTTAGAATCACCTGACAAGTAACCAGAAAACTAACAGCAGTTAGGATTAACGGGCCCACCTTCTCATTTACCTGGGCTGGAGTAGAACTCTGGCATTGGGTAGGTGTTTCCTTTTTAAGTTCTCAAAACCCAACCAAAAAGGTAAAAGATCTGTACTCTGAAAACTATAGAACACTTAGGAAAGAAATTGAAGAGGACACAAAGAAATGGAAAAACAGGGTGCTTGGGTGGCTCAGTCAGTTAGTTAAGTGGCTGCCTTTGGCTCAGGTCATGATCCCGGACTCCCCAAATCAAGCCCCAAGTCAGGGTCCCTGCTCCCCAGGAAGCCTGCTTCTCCTTCTGCCTCACTCATGTTCTCTCTCTCTCTCTCTCTCTCTCTCTCTCAAGTAAATAAATAAAATCTTTAAGGAAAGAAAGAAATGGAAAAATATTCCATTCTCATGGATTGGAAGAACAAACATTGTGAAAATGTCTATGCTACCCAAAGCAGTCCCCACATATAATGTAATCCCTATCAAAATATCACCTTTTGGGGCGCCTGGGTGGCTCAGTTGGTTAAGCGACTGCCTTCGGCTCAGGTCATGATCCTGGAGACCCAGGATCGAGCCCCGCATCGGGCTCCCTGCTCGGCGGGAAGCCTGCTTCTCCCTCTCTCACTCCTCCTGCTTGTGTTCCCTCTCCCGCTGTGTTTCTCTCTGTCAAATAAATAAAATCTCTAAAAAAAAAAAAATCACCTTTTTAAGTTCCCAGGTGAAGCTAAAATGCAGCTAACACTAAGAACTACAGCTTTAGTACTACAGACATTTTATTTTATCATTATCAACTTCTGTCTTTAAAAGCAACAATTTCTGGGTTCCTGGGTGGCTCAGTGGGTTAAAGCCTCTACCTTCCGCTCAGGTCATGATCTCAGGGTCCTGGGAACTCTCTGCTTGGCAGGGAGCCTGCTTCCCTCTCTCTCTGCCTGCCTCTCTGCCTACTTGTGATCTCGCTCTCTGTCAAATAAATAAATAAAATCTTAAAAAAAAAAAAAGCAACAATTTTTGAGATAATTTTTCAAAGGTAAGGACGTGAAGCCCAGAGCTCCACAAACAGTAAGAAAATGTCCGTTTTGTTGCTGATTGTCTAAGAACACTAGTCCTTTACTTAATCTTGAATTTGTCCAGGGACAACACAGGGCCATCAGTAAACACAGCTGTTGCTGGGGAAACTACAAAATTCAGCCTCGAGGCAAAGTTGTCAATTTTCTTCAACTGAAAATCTCCTGCTTTGAGAAAAAAAAAAGAAAAGAAAAGAAAAGAAAAAGGCTTATCTGTGGCCTAATGCACGCTTTCTCTTGTGAAAATAATATTGTTTTTCTTGCTCTTTTTTAAGAAAAAAGAAATCTCTTTTTTTTCTTTTTACATCCTTTTGGAAATGTGCTTTTTTTCAAAAAAAATTTTTTTTCAGGTAGGAGACCATTTTTCCTCATCTATCTCTTTGGAGATAGAATATCTCTTTAGATAGAATTATCTGGGTTAGTATGCCGGGATTTAACTAAAGATGACTCTTGTCAAGATCATCTGTGAAATAGTCATGTGAACAAATGGACGCTATTTTCTGCTTGCTCAGAGCTTTTAAAAAAGGAAGACAAAACACCAGCTCTCCAAATCACCCCCTTTCTTACCAGGGCAGCATACCTATCAACAAATCATTATTCATATTAACGATTTTCTGCCTTGAATGAACAACAAAGCCTATTTCCCCATAACACTGCAAAATGTCACTAATTTTGAATACTCTAAGGAAGCCTGGGAGAAGGTGGGCCGAGGGACAAGTCAGGAAAGCTCAGAGCACTAAAAATGTGGGTTACATCTCATTTTTAAAGAAACACCCTTTTATTCAAGTACACAATAAGCAAAAACATATTTGAAAACTAAGTTAATAGTTAAGGTTTATTTTTAAGTGTATATTTCATAGTAAGTCTACAACTCATTCATACTTTCATTCATTCATTCACTGAATCATGCATTCAAGAGACAGATTTGGAGTATCTTCTACATGCCAAGCACCGTTCCAGGTGCTGAAAATACAAGCCAGAGTAGGACAAAGTTCTGATGCCCATGGATTATGTTCCAGTAGGGAGCACATAGTCGAATCCATGATACAATTTCAGGTCATCTTAACATTTTGAAGATGAATGAAGAAGGTAGGAGGGTGGCATGGAGGGAGTGTTGTGAACAGGTTCTCAGGGAGGGATGCTCTGATTGAAGGGAGGATGTGAACCATGAGAAGCCTGGAGGGAGAGTAAGTACAAAGGCCCTGAGGTGAGAACAAACGAATGCTCAGGAGCCAACAAGAAGACCAGGATGGCAGAGGGAGCAAAGAGGAGGCTGACTGGGAACACATCAGTCAGAAAGGTCATGGGCCTGGATGAAGAGGAGGCCCGATGACCACAGCATGACGATGAGTTTTCAGTGTAACAGAATTTCAAAGGGAGAAGGGCCTGGTCCTGTCTTGACTGACACCCCAATATGATCCTGAACAGACTCACAGACCCACAAAAGCCGCATGGCCACAGCTGACTGACTCAGGGTTGACTCTTGACTCAGCCGAGCCAGTCAGAGAGGTCCTCCGTCTTCCCAGCACAGTCTCTAAATGAAGGAGAAATTAGGGGCCTTCTATTCTGCCCTCTCTCCCACAGGGGTTGAGATACAAGGACTCATAGGTGATCTTCAGGAGAGACAGGGTAACCTCTTTAGATGCAGGCTGATTTAGCTTAACTGGTAAATGTCTTAATAACTATTTGAAAAGGGACTTATTTTTCACTCATTGTGTTTTAGAATAGAACACACACACACACACACACACACACACACCAACCACCACCCATCCCCCCTCAAAAATGAAACAAGAGCCTCCAGTATTTCTCTAGAATGGAAAGCACCCATTACAGGCCTTCAGTCTAAGGGTTGTAGAAGTTTGCCACCTGCTGACCTTTTTCTGAAGTACCGGGTTCTCCTTGAAATGCTGCAAACAATCATAATTCAACGCCAGCAACAGGCATCGAGGTCTGTAGTCTTTTACAACTATTTCCAGTAAAAAGTAAAGAACGTTTTTGTTTTTTATTTTTTTTATTTTCTTAAAATAAAATCCTATAAGGAAGAGAATTCAAAATCTCAAAGATCTCACAGAGACATGAACGCGCTAATATTCATTTGAAGGCCCTCTGCTGGCCATCCTCCTTACATGTCTTCTCAGTTTAAGGGAAAAAGAAAAAACAAAAACAAAAACGAAATGTAATCATCCAAAAAAAAAAAAAAAAAAATTAGGAGAGGGTTCTCTACCATCTTTCAGTCGTCTAACCCACTCCAGCATTTCTTTCCCTGTTTGTTTTCCTCTCCGGGGTTGGAGTCAGCTGCCAGGCTTTCCTTATCCCACTTTCCGGAAAACAGGTCAGTGGATCCATCCCTGACCTTCAGTCTTGTACTGAGCTGACTTCAGTTCTTCCCATTAGCCTTTGCAAAGTTCGTGTTATCTAGCTGATGGCTTCTTTCCTGATGTCGTGTTTCAGAGATGTTCCTAAATAATAGGCTATGTAGGACATACCGAGTGTTGAAAATAATACCTAATGGGGCGCCTGGGTGGCTCAGTTGGTTGGGCGACTGCCTTTGGCTCAGGTCATGATCCCGTCCCACATCGGGCTTCCTGCTCGGCAGGAGGCCTGCTTCTCCCTCTCTCACTCCCCCTGCTTGTGTTGCATCTCTGGCTGTATTTCTCTCTGTCAAATAAATAAATAAAATCTTTAAAAGAAAAGAAAAGAAAAGAAAAGAAAAGAAAAGAAAAGAAAAGAAAAGAAAAGAAAAGAAAAGAAAAGAATATCTAAGGACAAATAAGCTGGGAGCTAGTAGAGGCAGACACATGGAGCCATCCACAGGCATTACCCAGTGATGCCCTGCAGACCAGGCTGAGGTCACGTCAGGACGGGGTGCCTCACCACTGAATTCTGAGGGCAGAGTCTGTCCTGTTACATGATCCTCTTCCCCTACTCCCATTTTTCATTTTCCCCTGTCTTTGTTTCCTCTTCTGAATATGTTGGGCTACTCTGCATCTCTTCCCTTTATCCTGCAGGCTACAATCTGTCTGGAAATATTGGGAGATGAAATATCTGTCTAGTTGATTGTGTGTGAGGGAAAGCTAAACCAGAGGAGTTATGAAATCCCTTGGGGTCATTTGATTCTATGGTGATCAATCAATCCACTGCAGATCTGATTTAAAACATGCTAATAGCAATGCCTGCAGTAGCCAAACTATGGAAATAGCCTGGATGTCCATCAACAGATGAATGGACAAAAAAGATGTGTCATTATATATATATGATGAAATAGTATGCGACCATCAAAAAAGAACGAAATCCTGCCATTTGCAATGACATGGATGGAACTTGGAACTGGAGGGTATCATGCTAAGTGAAATAAGTCAATCAGAGATAGACAACTATCATAGAATCTCTCGGATATGAAAAATTTGAGAGGCAGGGCAAGGGGGAATGGGGAGTACGGAGGAAAAAAATGAAATAAGATGGGACCAGGGAGGGAGACAAACCATAGGAGACTCTTAATCTCAGGAAACAGACTGAGGGTTGCTAGGGGTGTGGGGGAGGGATAGGGTGGCTGGGTGATGGACATTGCTGAGGGTATGTGCTATGGTGAGCGCTGTGAATTGTGTAACACTGATGATTCATAGACCTGTACCCCTGAAGCAAATAATACATTATATATTAATAAAAAATAAATAAATAGGGGCACCTGGGTGGCTCAGTTGTTAAGTATCTGCCTTCAGCTCAGGTCATGATCCTGGCATCCTGTGTTCAAGCCCCGCATCCAGCTCCTGCTCAGCATGAGGCCTGCTTTCTCTCCCTCCCCCTGCTTGCTTGCATTCCCTCTCTAGCTGTGTTTCTCTTTTTCAAAGAAATTTATTTATTTTTCAAATAAATAAATAAAATCTTTATAAAAATATATATATCATGCTAATATGGGGACACCTGGGTAGCTCATTTGGTTGAGCTTCCAAATTTTGGTTTTAGCTCAGGTTATGATCTTCAGGTTGTGAGAGGGAGCCCTGCCTCTGATTCTGTGCTTGGCTCAGAGTCTGCTTGAGATTCTTTCCCTCTCCTTCTCCCTCCCCTTTTTTCCCTCCCCCAGCTCACACACACTCAGGTTCTCAATCTCTCTCTCTCTCTCTCTCTCTCTCTCTCTCTCTTAAATAAATAAATAAATACTCATATAGACACAAATAAATTGCAAGTTCTTTAATAAATGAAAACTAGTTAATGAAGATGGACCTATAAGAACTATGACTTGTACAGTCATATGATTATAATAAAACTTATCATCAACAAATCAACATGGAGGTCCAAAGACAATGAATAGGGAGACTGCAGGAAAAACAAATACGAAAAGGTATTGCCAGAGCTATAAATCATTGAAGTGTAGGTGACAGTCTTCGTCACAGTTTCTTAATCTAAATGGTATTAGCAGAAATTCTAGTTTCTTAATCTAAATGGTATTAGCAGAAATTCTAGAAAATCTTAATCTAAAGATATTAGCAGAAATTCTAGATGATACATAGCTGCGTCCGACCCTGAGCAGAAACTTTTAGTTTCTGGCTAGAGATTTAAGGTTCATTTAAGCCTTGTAAATATGGACTACTTCTCAATGAGCATCTACTATGTTGCCTCTCTATTGTTGTGTAACAAAGCACTTCAAAATTCAGTGGCTTCAAGTAATTATTTATTGCTCAAATTTTGCAATTTGGTTGGGGCTTGGTAGGGCAGCTTATCTCTGTGCCGTATGACATCAGTTGGGAGCACTTCTGGTACTAAAAGATTCACATCCAAGATGGCCCGCTCACATGTTGGCAAATTGTTTTTGGCTACCAGATGGGAACTGTCAGCCCAGGACTTTGATTCTTTTCCCTCTTTTCCATCAGAGTCTCTCTATGTGACTGCTTGGGCTTCCTTATGACATGGCAACTGCTTCCAGGAAGGAAATGGAACCATCAGTTTTCTTAAAAGCTGGACTTGAAGCTGGCAGAATTTTACTTTTGTTGTATTCAGTTGGTCAAAACCGTCAGAGGCCTCACCAAAATTCATGAGTATGGGGAATACATTTTTCATATGTATAAATTCAGCCTCAGAAATATTAAGCCACTGGTAATATAATGTGAATTTAGAGAAAAAAGAAAAAGGCACTGAGGGAAATTTTCTTTTTCCTTCACCACCCAAGACCACTTGCAACTTCTGCTTCATGCAGAGTCCCTGGAGAAGAGAAGAGGAACAAAGGGGGACAGGAGGAGAAGGTGTAAGGGAGAAGTGCAGAGATTATCAAGAGAGTTGTTTCTCCAAACAGCACAGCAAGATGCAGGCTCTCTGGGGGTAAGTATTGCCATCCTGTTTGTTCCCTACTAGAGACCCCACACTAGCCTAGCCTAGCCCAGGTGCATTCACAATAAATGAATGAATGAATAGGTGGTAGGAAAGCCCATTCAAGTTTTGATGCAGCTGAACAGAGTGGGTAGAGGGTTTGGAATTGTACACATATTTTATATAAACAAAAATAAAATTAAATAAAAAATTGAAAAGCATTGTCTAACTATTGAAAACAAATAAAGCTAAGCATATCAAGTTGGTGGCATAACCACACAGAAAATAATTGTTTCAAGTAACTATGAAACAGCATTTTAACTATATCTTGAGCGGGATATAAGATAAAAACTTAAGGGTAAAAGAATCATAAATTCCATGACTTGTACTGGTTCTCTTACTGGTAGTAGTAACATTTGAAATGATCATGTGTTTGTTATAGACTAAACTATATGTAAATAATTATGAACCAAGCTTTTCAGCATAAAAGATAAATTTAAAATCAAAGAAGTTCAGTAAAACTCTATACTCTAAAATTTGAATTGGAAATTTTAATGTGAATACTTCATTCTTTCTTCTTTTTAAAAAATATGTATTTCCCAGCTCTATCCACTAAAAAAGCCTGGAAGCATACTAAGCCAGTAGTTTTGAATACCCCCTCCCCCAAATCATGTCTTCTGAAGACCATGTCCTAGCAAAAGAAATCAGGACCGCTTGAGAAATGACTGACTCCGGTGAACAGCGGGAGGGTGCAGGGTGACCCGGGCCACTTTGTTGTGCAAGACAGTGAAGAAAGTATCAGCTGCTATTGCAATCATATTTACCTGTGACAGTAGCCATCTGAAGGGATTCCAGTGGCCAAAGATGGATTAATTTGAGCAAAGAAAATAACTGCAATGAATTAAAAACATGAAATATTAAAAAATCCATTCGTTCATAATAAAGACAAACATAATGATCACTTTGGAGATTTCTACCACACCAACTCATTATTTTTTTTCCAACTCATTATTCTTAAAATTAGGAAATAACAGGAAAGAAGTAGCAATTAATCCTGCCTTTCCTGTGTAGATTGTATTTCAGCATAAGCAAATAGCGTGGAAGAAAATTCTCCTTTGTAGAAACAGTCCTGCTAAATAAATGCAAACAGAATGATAGAGTCAGATGAACACAACTTTGCAACACTTTAATAAAATAATGACTCTAAGCAATGAAAATCAATGAATACTAAATCTAGATTAAAAGGTGATGGAAGTTTTGTAACGGAAAGATCAGGCTGACACAACCTGAACCCAGTGACCAATCTTTATTTTTTATGGAAGTTGTGAAGGTCTGAGATTTTACTCTATTTATAAGCTAACAGATGAACCTGCCAAATTTCATGGAACTGATTAAAGGTATAGACTCTAGGTTAAAGAGTATGGTGGTTAATTTTGTGTTAGCTTGACTGGGCCATGGGATATCCAAATATTTGCTTAAATATTATTTTGGGCGTGTCTGTGAGGGTGCTTCTGGATAAGACTAACATTTGAATGTAGATTGAGTAAAGCAGATTGCTCTCCCCTGTGTGGGTGGGCCTCACCCACTCCACCCAAGGCCTGAATAGAACGAAAAGCTAAGAAAGAAATTCTTTTCTGTATTCGAGCTGAAACATCGCAGTCCTCCTGCCTGCAGACCTGCATTCACAGTTAAACATAAGCACTCTCCCACTCCCAGCTCTCCTGCTGGTCAGGCCTTTGGACTTGGACTGAAACGTAACACCAGTGATTCTCTCCTGTCTCAAAGCTGCATGACTATTATCTTAACCTTCTCAGCCTCTATACTCATAATGAGCGAATTCCTCACGGCACCTCATAGAGACTGTCTCCGTCCCTCTGTCTGTCCCCGGCCCCACCTCCTACCCTCCTACCCTGTGCCCTCTGTGTGTGTGTTTCTCTGAAGAATCCCGTCTAACACAGAGACCCAGGACCATCAACTACTCACAGCAATAGCAGTGGCTATTTTTAGTATCATCATTTTTACACTGGTTCCCTGAGCCTCATTTCTAATAGAGCAACAGGAAAAGGGTGAGCTTGTACATGTTGCAGGTGGCTTTACAGGAAAGAAGTCCCAAGCTTAGGGACTTCCAATAGTGGAAGCGGTACAACGAGCTTGCTGTCCTTTGCTCCAGCAACAGACGCTCTCTCTTTTTTCATATGCAAACATCCTTGAAAAGATAATGTAGACAAAAGACAGTGAAAATCTTGTCTTGCGAAACCTAGGGAAATGCAAGAGCTCCATCGAGAATTATCTCCCATTAGTCTAAACTCCAGATCGATCTTAACATCACTAAAAATGGGACAGCATATGTCTCCTGATGTGATGCAAGAGGTACACAGCACCATCTAGGAGTTATTATTGCTAAAGAGAGTGTATCTGAATCTAATCAAGTGTAGAGATCTCACTGCTAGTCTGAAAGTAATAGAAGAACAAACGGAAGAACCAGGAGATAAAAGAACAAGTTGCATGAGGAGGCAATCATCCAAATCTGGAAGATGGGAAATTGTACACAATACACAACCCAATGTCTTCAACAAATAAGTGGAATTTTAAATTGTACACAATACACAACCCAATGTGTTCAACGTGTTCAAATAAGTGGGAGGAGAGGGAATAGTTATGTGTTAAAGGAGACTTAGGAAATGAGGCCCCATGTGGACCTTATTTGATCTCACCCTAAATGAACCAACTATGGAATAGTTTTTAGAAAGTGGTGAAGCTTTGAGCATGGATGGGGAATTATATATTATTAAAATTACATAAAAATATCATTATTGTTAGGGGTTATGTTTTTAAAAATCTTTGTGTGTTAATTACTGAGCTATCTCTGGACAAAATGATATGTTGTCTGCATTTGCTTTAAATTATTTTGCCACCACCACCACCAACAACAAAAGTGGAAGGAGCAAGATGTGGTTAATTGTTAAAGCTTATGACAGTACATGAAAGTTCATAATACTATTTTTACCTATTTAATTTTGAAAGCTTCTATTGAAATTTTAATAAATAAAACTGTGGAAGAATGAAAAAAGCAAAAACAAAGGCAAAAGTGGAAGAAATGAATTATAAGCATAAAAAGGTGGCGGGGGGCATGGCAGAATAGTTTTAACTTAGACTTTAGTGGAACATCTCAGATCTTTGGGAAGCCTGCCCATCCAGAGAATGACTACCATCCTTTCCTTTTCAACGTAGAATAGTTCGAATAGCTCATACCTTTTGCTCAGTGAGAAGATAGAATTCCTACAAAAAAAAAAAAGTCAGCAACAACAAAAAACAAGTGGAAATGGTTGAAGAGAAGTAGGGAGAAACAGGAAGAAGGGGAAAGAAAGAGAATGAGAGAGATGTATCCCCCTTTCCGGTGGATTTTATAGTCTAGTAGAGGAGATATCCATTAATGCAATAGTCATGCACATGACTGTTTAATCATCAATGGAGGTAAATGCCATGAAGTTAAAGAGGAAATTTCTACCAAAGCAAACAGCACAAGAATTTGCGAGGCAAAGACACTCTTCCTCCCTAAGGAAGTAACCCTCGCTAGTACTGAAATCTGAAAACTAAATGGATATTACACGGACAAAACAGTTAGGGGAAAACTGTTTAGGGCAGTCAAGAGGGGAGCCCTTGACCCCAGGATGCCGGGAGGAGAATACATTGCAGGGGGCCCCTGCAGATATGAAGGAGGAAGACCCTAGGAGACTCTTACAGCGGCCCGCACTAGAAACAATGGCAGTTTTCGCTGGAATGGTGACAATGGAGATGGAGAGAAGGAGACACATTAGGCCAATACTTATGGAGTAAAATTAGTCCAAATTGGTGATGGATTAGATATGATGATGGGTATAGATGTTTCCTATTATAATCTTGCTATTGTTTCTGTGGTATCCCCCCAAAACACTGAGTTTTAGGGGCTGCTATGCTAGTGTACCCCTGGATGGGTTGAATTGTAGGGTGCCAGGAAAGGGGACCATGAATTAGACTGATCCAAGTATTTTACACAAAATCTGGGAGACTATTAAAAGAGAGCTGGGGGCTGCTGTCTAGCCGCTCATCACCCCCACCCACCACACTCACACATTCACTCTCACTACCAGGCTCTGGGAAAAGAGGAATTGCTTGATGTCAGGAGTTCTGGCTTGGGTTCTGGTTCTGGCTCTTACAAGCGGGGAGATGTTGGTCAGTTCAAGTTTCTGGGTCATGAGCGAAAGTGCTGCCACTGGGGTCTAAAGACCATGGGGCCCTTGACTCCTGTAATGGGCACTGAGCTGAAATGTTGAGAGGAAGAAGCTGATGGAGGTGAGAGGTATCCAAAGCAGCACTTTAGATCTGGAGGTGATAAGCTCTACAGTAATCCTTGGAGGGCAAGCTGGTCTCTTCTTGTGAAATCAATGGTCCTTTTTATTGTACAAATATAAAGGAAGGAAACCCTCTATGAAATACTTCCACTTCAGAAGAGGATCTTTGCTTTCACTTTACATAGCCAAAGCCAGGTTCCCATTCCACCATGAGAGGGCAAGACCCAGGATTATAGCAGGCAAAAATCTGCTGTTTTCTCTAATGATTATAGGTATGGGGAGAGGAGAGAAGGAGGCTATTATGGATGCTCCCAATTTGCAGGAGTCCTACTGTTAGGCTTACTTTCATCCATGGCAGTGTCTCCTTTCCTGAATAGCATCCTTTGGAAAGGAAAAGCAAAGTCAAAACACAAGATGTTGTGCAATACAATGTTCATTTCACAAAGCACTGGATTTAAAGACAAAAGACCAAGAGTCAAAATTCTTTATGTCCACTTACTAGCTGTGTGATCATGCACAAACTTCATACTCTCTGCACCTCCCTCTACTCATCTGTGGAACTGTGATAAGAAAGTCACCTCACCAGGTCGCTTATGATGATTGAATGTAACACTCTTTGTGAAAGCACTCAGCATAAACTATTTTAAAAAGCGATGATTGATAGTTGTTTTCTTTGCTGAAGACAGTAATTTTTTCAGTCATCTGTCCATGTGCCAGGGGGAAAACCAAAGAAAGGAAACAGACTTTAACCAGGATAATGAGACATGTGTACACAGTCTGTCCCCAGTCACTTCTGAGTCTTAGTTAATAAGAACACTAACCAGCCAAACCTGAGGCCTGAAAGCCTGGCCCTTCAGGTTGGCTGCCTGTGGGACAGCATGCTGCAGCTCTCCCCGGTTTACCTAGGTTCTGACCTTGATGCCACCCTTGTCAGACCCACAGAGCACAGCGCTGACACATGAATGTCCTGTAACTGTAGACGCTGGAAGCCAGTTTTCATCCCACTGGTAGACTTATTGACTATGAAAGCTTGCATGGGTCCTCATGAAAAAAAGGACTTCAACCATTTCCACTTTGACCCCAAACTTTCTAATTGATTAAATTCTTCTTTCCAGCCCATCTCTTAACTCAGGCAAAAGTCTCTTCAGGCAAAGCATCTCCTGATGGGACCAGAAATTACCCTCCTCATGCAATAAGAACTGCACTGAACCAGCAATACCCTGTGTGACCAAGCCCAAGACAATGATCGACTTGACCTTCACTGACCACCTGCATGTATCCACTGACCTTCATCCCACATTTTCCTGATATAAACCTGGAAGTATTTTTGGCACTTTGGAGACAGGCTTTGCGACACTAGTTTGCCGTCTTACAGGTGTTGGCCTCACCAAACTAAATCCCTTTTTTGTTTCACCACCACTTGTTTTCTCTGTCTTTGGATTTTGTCAGCAAAAAACTGGCTAAACCTGGTCTGGCTGGGATCCCCAGAGAAACCCTGCCCCTCAGCTATACTAATGACTAATTCTACCTTACACATGACTATCTATGATCAACTACAGCTTCTCCTGAACTTGAGTGAAAACGTGCTAATTTGGTGTTTCTCAAGTTGTGGTGCCTGAGCCATTTGCTCCTGAAACTTCTGGGGATCTCATTAAAACGGAAGCAAGCCCCAGCACTACTGAATCAGAATCTCTAGGTGGGGGCTCAGGGACCCGCACTGCTAACCATCACAATAAGAGCTTGGATGTTCATTCAAGTTTAAGGGCTGGTTAACCAAACTCATTCAAACTACTAAGGTTTCAAGGGCTATATATCATTGGAATACTTTAAGCCAGAAGAGTTTTTAAGTATATTGAAGTGATGAATTCCATAATAGTGATTATAATTTTAGAAATGTGTACACTCTGAGATGTGTCAACTGGTGGGAAATCTGGTTTTTTATGTTTTACCTACATTAATAAAAAACATTGTTTGCACTAAAATTGGCAGATCTGTCCAGAAGGTAATAAAAATGATTGACTGATGGCTTCAATAGGGTGTTATGTCAGCCTCTCATAGTAAGAATAAGCACAGTAGATAACCACCTGCCAAGTCAATCATAAGCTGCAACAACTGAATGTGAACCTTCACTTCAGGCTTTTACTTGTCTGCTTTGAACTTAGAATTGGGTTTCAGATGGAAAAACATTTTACATTACAGCAAGGAGCAGAACTTCCACTTGAGGCTTCATTAAAGAAAATAAATATACCTTTTCTTCCCTAGCTATGTCCCATAGTTGAGGTCAGTGGGGCTGGAACCAAAGAGACTCACCGTGTGGTTAGGATGCTGGTTACACACAGGAGAATTGACCAACTATGTAAATGTATTGAGGTTAATGCGAGCCAGGTTTTTCAGTGATGAAGAAGGGAGTTACAAACTGGTAAGGGAGAAAAGGATAAACCCTGTGTTGTTGGATTGGAATTGAAGGTATTAGTGTAAATTCATGGTTTTTAGGATATACAGATAGATGGAGAGATGAATGGACGGACGGACGGACGGATGGATGGATGGACAGATAGATATGTGTATACGTGTGAGTGTGTCATACCTAGTCTGAGAAGACCTGAAAGCAATGATATTCCAGTATCAATGAGCACTAGGTTCATGGTTTCTAAATTCCATCCTCCACTGAAAGAATCCAGGACTCTCTATTTAAAGGGCTGCTGCAGGAAAATAGCAGTGAACCTAGAACATCATGTCTTGCCAGAGAATGAAGAAGTGCTCAAGGAACGCTGGGGGCATGTCCAAAGGACCCGGGAGCCAGCTTGAAGGCCTAATAAATAATAATAGGAACCGGTTATAACACACTGAACACAATAGAAGTCTATGAGTCCATCTGGATATAAATAAATTAATATACAAATAAATGAAAGGAAATGAAAAGCTCTACCTTGTAAGAGGATCCCAAATAAGAAATATATAGGAATAAGAGAATTAGAGAATCACCATTTGGCAACAGTTGTGGTAATAATTGATTTAATCATGAATCACCAGGGAATGGAAAAACTAATGAGTGAAATTTGATGAAGAGTATAATATTTAGATAATCTCAAAGCATCTCTCCACAAACTGCTTATTCGTTGCTTACTAATGGATGAGTGAGCTATAGTTCCTGATTTTATAACAAAGTAACCAGGCAGATACCATCTTAATCAAGTGACAAAAGGGAGCAACGACAGTAGAACAAATAAATACTATGTTCCTCCCGACATGACACATCACTTTGGTAGCATCTGCCAGAAATGGGTTCTCTGAATCCAAACATGGGGCAACACCAAAGAAAAGCAAATCGAGAAATATTTTACAGAGTCAATTTTATTTATTTATTTGAGAGAATGAGAGAACACGAGAGGGGAGAAGGTCAGAGGGAGAAGCAGACTCCCCACAGAGCTGGAACCTCGATGTGGGGCTCCATCCCGGGTCTCTGGGATCATGACCTGAGCTGAAGGCAGTGGCTTAACCAACTGGGCCACCCAGGCGCCCCATACAGAGTCAATTTTTAAAAACTGCCAATGTCATAAAGGATAAAGAAAGACTAGGGAACTGTTCTGGATTGAGGGAGACTAAAAGAAATGACAAGTAAACATAACACATGATCCTAGATTGGATCCTGGACCTATAAAGGATGTTATTGGGTCGTTACTGGGTCAATTAGCAAATTTTTAGTGAGGCCTGTGGATTAGATGATAGTATTGTTTAACATCAATTTCTCATGGTTATATAAAAGAGAGCCTTTATTTTTAAGAAATATACATTGAAGTATTAAGGGACAAAGAGGGCTCAGGTCTACAGCTCTCAAACGGTTTAGAAAAAAATTAAGGAATACCCATGGGAGAGGAAATGATAAGGCAAACCATGGTAAAATGTTAATGTAGAGGAAGCAAAACTTGTCATCTATCCTGTTTTGTTCTTTCCCTGGGGCCTGGGTATTAAGCTGACCAAAGACAGGTTAACAGAAGAAAAGGATTTAGTCATGTACACAAGGGAGCAAGTGAAAGAAATAGCTGGCTTCTTAAATGGTCTGAGTGAGAGGCTTATATATCTAACTTGACAGAGGAAATGGAGAGAGAAAGACTTTTCTGGAAAGAATAAATAGGTTTCTTTAGGAGGAAAAAAAGGAGAACAACTGAAAGATAAGAAAGTGATAGCCTTTGTCCCTAGAGGTAGGAATGGTCTTTCCCGCTCCCTCAGGGCCATCAAACTCCTCAGGGAAGGAATTTGGGGAAGGCTTTATTCATGTTTTCCCCTCAGGGAGTAGATGTTGCCAAAAGAAGGAATTTATGGTAGCTTTATTTTCCAGAAATTGCTGCTTTTACTCAGATAAGAAAAAAGCCCGAGAAGGTCTCCCTGCATCTCTTGATTCTCAAATATCTTGAGCTTGAAATAATCTTTATACCAGCTCAGAGTTTCTGAGTGGTTCCCTACATTAACAATGAGGAAATCTTGATGAAATATATATAGGAGTCCTTTGTGTTGTCTGTTGCAAATTTTCTGTAAATTTGAAATTATTTTAAAACAAAAAGTTTTGTAAGTATGCATACCCTAATCCCAGAAATTGGAAATGTCGTTAAAAAAAAAAAAAAAAAAAGTCATCCCAAGTACCAACTCTGAAGGTTGGATTAAATATAAAAGGAAAGATTTAATTTCCATAAATAAATGAGTAGTACTCATCTACCCTTGAGGAAGAGAGCCCTATAAGGAACACTAGTAACCCAATCCAGGTGGAAGGAGGTGTTGTCTACGGTGCTCAGAGCTCTGAGCAGAGAAATGCAGCCCCTCCTTGTCAGATGACAGATCTCCATCGAGAGTAGGATAACTGGGGAGCTGAAGCCTCTGAAGCTTACATCCCCATTGCAAAGATGGCCTTTGTGTCCACAGTTCGATTCTCTTGCCCCAATTCCAATCATCGAAACTCGCATAATGTTCAGATCTTCACTGCTAAAACAACAGGCACTTGCTTTTTTATTTTGCTAAACGCAAGTCCTGATGTTTTCCTACTACATACTACAGGCAAGTCGTGTGTATTAAATACTTACTCTGCAGTGGGTCCACTCGCAAATACGTCACCTACGTTGTTTTATTTGAGCCTGCCTATTTCCCCGTGAAATAAGGACTATCCTTATTCTCTTCATGTTACAGAAGAGGAAACCAGATGCTCTGAGTGATTAAACCCTCCAGGATCACAGAGCTGATAAGCAGCGGCATCTGGGTTTGAATCCAAGCTTTCTGATATCAAATCCCACACGATTAACTATAAGACAAGATGCTGTATGCTATGCCTCAACATTCTCTGGTTTGCTCTAGACTCCAGCTTGTAGTAATAACTCAGAGTCAAGATTCTGTGACAAATATACCATCTCAGTGAACAGAGATCCTGAGGTGCCCAAGTGGAAACCAATTTAACGTAACCATCTCAACGCAAACCCAAGCAAGAAGGGAAGTGCTCTGCAAATAAGAGCTACCACCTTAGGTCAGAGCTCCCTCCTGTACTGCGGATGCCTCTGGCTGCCTCACTGCCATGGCCAACTGACAAGTGCTTAGCTATCTTTAGTTGGCTTTGGTTAAAAGGCAGACAGGAGAGGTTATTTATAAAAGATACTGAAAAATACTTATCACTATTTTTAATTCATTTTCCTCCATATTCCTTTTGGGGGGGTGGTTTCTTTATTGGACACTTTGTGTGCGTGTGTGTGTTTTAAAGATTTTATTTATTTGTTTGTTTGACAAAGAGACACAGCTAGAGAGGACACAAGCAGGCAGAGTGGGAGAGGGAGAAGCAGGCTTCCCGCCAAGCAGGGAGCCCAATGCAGGGCTTGATCCCAGGACCCTGGGATCATGACGTGAGCCGAAGGGAGATGCTTAACGACTGAGCCACCCCGGCGCCCCATTCTCCTCTATATTCTTAATTAGAGACTCTTGACTCAACATTATTCTTCAGTTGAGTGCTACTTATGCCAAACAGCTTCTCCTGAACAGTAGTTACTAAAATAAAATGGGAATATTCAAGAGCCGGAACAAAACTGGAAGGAAATCATGATCCCCAACTCCTAGTTCAGTCCTAGCAGTTCTCAAACTTTTTTTTCTGTTCCTGTACACTATGGATGCTATTTAAAGTGTGACACACTTCTTTACACATCTCCTGGAGGAAACTTCCTCATTTCTCTTTTAAGAAAGGTATCAGAATCACATGAGAGCAAGTGACATCATTATAGAGATGCCATTAACTCTATGAAAAAGGACATATATGTGTTAATTACTATCAGGAATAAAGCATAAGCAGCTATGGATGTGATTTATATTATTTGTAAATATTCTAGATTAAATTTATTGCTTCCTATTCCCTCTTCTTTTGCAATTATTTCATTTTACCTAGATTACCACCACAACACTGTAGCTCATCTGAGGGAAGTAGAGTGGAAGCATGAAGTCTGTTAGAAATTCCTCCTGCCCAAGAATTCATACTGGTCAAGTCTGGATCTCTCCATCATCAGCTGGGAGACCAGGATGGTGAGGACTGGGATATGGAAAGCAGGGCTGGGAATCTCTTTCTGTGTGTTTATGTCTCTCTCTCATGCACACACAGCTTTATTGAAGTACAACTGATAAATAAAAATTGTATATATTTAAGGTGTACCATTGGGTGTTCTGATATATACATTTTGAAATGATCACTGTGATCAAGATAAATAACATATCCATCACCTCATGTAGTTACTATTTCCTTTGTCCCTCGTGTGAGCACGTGTAAGAACACTCTTAGCAAACTTCAAGTATACAATACAGTATTGTTGACTATAGTCACTTTGCAGTATGTTGGATCTCCAAAGCTCATTCATCCAGCATAAGTGAACCTTTATGCCACCTGATCTCCTTCCACATCCTCCACCCCAAGCTTCTGGCACCCACCATTCTCTAAGCTACTTCTGTGCATTTCACTATTTTCGTTTTCTCAAATATGTGAGATCATGCAGTATTTGTCTTTCTGCATCATTCCCACATACAGGACTCCTCTGGTGGTAGAACATTATCATCCAGGCCTTGGTGGCCTGACTTTGGTCACATTTATCCCAAAGGTCCACGAGTATTGGAGGGTGGGTTCTTCAGTCCACGTGGCAGCCAGTACTTGTGCAGTCTTATATTTGGGTTCTACCCTTATATTCTCAGACCCCAGAGAGCTGGACAGGTTGATGCTCTGTTCTGGGACTGCCTTGTATGAAGTAGGCTCTGAATACTTCAGCATTAAATGATGATGATCATACATATGGGTATATCATGCCACAGCTGTTGCTATGTTCAATCATCACCACAAACGTATGAAGTAATTTTTATTATTTCTATTTTCCAGGTGAGAAAATGGAGTTTCAAGTATCCAAGTAACTCATCCAAAGTCAAACACAGCCATTTTTGAACCCAAGGCTCTCCGACTCCCAAGCACTGCTTTTCACCCTGACTTCATTTTCACCCTGACTTCACCCTTCCCTTAAACCACGACCCTGGCGGCGGCTCCGTCGTTCCTGCCACAGGCCTAAAACCGGCCATCGTCCCCGATGGGCAGAAACGATGGAAAGAGCCTGAGCTGCTCCACCAGCCTCTGAGCCCCTTAGGCACGCTGAGTCAGCGTTGCCAGCGGGGTTCCTCGGGCAGCGGAAGCGGAAGTGGTGAGACAGCAGCCCGCGGAAGTTGGTCGGGAAGGACTGGGGAGGCGCGGGCCGGTGTCCAGCACAGAGGACGGCTGGGCCGGGCTGGGCCGGGCTGGGCCCTCAGCGCTGGGGCAGGGCCGCTGGGCCTTGACTGCCCACAGACTTGGCCTTCGGAGATGCGCGGCTCTGGGATGGCGCCTACTACAGCGGCCCTCTGTGGGGGAGATGCTTCCAGAAGGGGGGCGGCCGCTGATCACGGGGCCGCAGCACTCCTGGCGGAGGGGAGCTGAAGGTCCCTACTGCTGGAGCTCCCCCCCCCCCCCCAGCAGTGCCTTTTGGAATTTTGCGGTGAAGAGGAGGGGACGCAGAGAGGCCACACCATGCTGGTTATGACCCGAGAGAGAAAATTAGGCTGCTGCAAAAATCCAACCAAATGGCACTACTTGTAACGCCCAGTTGAAACTGCTTACAAGGAAGAGGACTTCTCCCTCCTTTCCTAATTAATCTTTCAAAATTTGCCTCACAGAGTTCCGACTCACCACACATCTGAATGCTTATTTAAATGTTCCCAAGCTTCCCGTTAGAATCTAGGGACTGTTTGGAGACTACAATCCCAGGACTCCAGGCCTTCCATTAGCACTTTGTCTTCCCTTTTCTAGATCTCTGCCGGCTTGGACCTCACAAACTATTTGATGTGAAAGGAGTGGAGGTTTTCTTCTACAGTGCCAGGCGCAATGTCTGGCACATAGTAGGCGCTCAATAAAGGTCGGATAACTAAATGATGTGTTCCAGCTGGGGACTGAAACATCTCTTTCAATGCCCACAACAATCCACCATTCCTTCCGTGTTTGGGCTGCATGGTTTCCCACTGTCTGCCCAATGTGGATTCATTGTCCATGCTCAAACTTGGGACAGAAAGGATTAAAATTGCTTCCGAGGTATCCTTCTACCTAGAAATCAAAATCATAAGCTGGTAGTTAAGTAAATCCTTGAGGATTAGAAAAAAAAAAAAAGTGAGGCTCACACAATAGTTATGTGGCCATTCAAAAGAAAATGCAGTACTTCTTAACCAAGTCAAAAATATGATTGACAGCCTGCCTGAGTGGCTCAATGGGTTAAGCCTCTGTCATCTGCTCAGGTCACGATCTCAGGGTCTGGGGATGGAGCCCTCCATTGGGCTACCTGCCTGGGGGGTAGTCTGCTTTGCTCTCTCCCTCTCCCCCTGCCTGTAGTCTGTCTTTCTCTGTCAAATAAAATCCTTAAAAAAGAAAAAGAAATATGGTTCACACACCTACACACAAACAACATAGGTCAATCATATTTTCCCCCAGTGAAGCAAAAATCCACAAAATCTCTGCTAATATTCTCTCCCCTTCTTCTGCCTAAGTAACTAGACTGTTGACTCCAGCTGGCTGGATCTCTTTTGCTTCCATCTATTTTTCTATGTTTAAAAATGACCCTGTTTTTTGGCCTTGATTCTCCTGTCAGTAGGCTGCTTTGCCGGAAAAGGTACGTTCCTTTTCTTGGCTTCACCAGCAAGTGGTGGATATCAGGTGGCAAAGTAATGGGAAAGTTTAGCCTACAGCATTAGACAAACATGTACACTTTACGTTTTAAAAGCATTGTTAGTTTTAAAAGCACTTTATGTGAATAACTAACAAAAAATAAATGTCCAACTGCATTAGGTTTATGAAAAGTTATTTCATTTGGGATAAAATATATAAATCAGATATATCAATTTCCAAAAAATTTTCTTGTTCAAATTCTTAGGTCCAACTTACAATTTGGAGTTAACTGTAACTGGATTTATGTGTCTGAGGATTTGAGTGTCTGACATGATTTAAAAAAGAGCTTTGTGTTCACAATACAGTAGGCCTTTCTCTTTTAAAAAGTGCAGGAAAATAATTCAGAAAAAAATATCTGGGGTCTTACTGAGTCTCCAGAGTTTTTTCCTGGTCAACATCTCTGCAATCATAACTTGGTAGTCACTTCTGCATATCCCACAGAGCAGGTTGGTCCCGTGAACCTCTCAGGAGCCGTTCGACTGTCTCTGTCTTCTTAGTGCCCAGCACGATGCTTGGCCCAGCACAGGTCCTTGGTCCTTGTTTAACAGATAATGTAGTAGAGCTATTGCTTCATGGCAGAACATCATCTCTCATGACCTTATTATTTAAAGGTAAAGAACGTCAGCAGAGGACATATACTTTCCATGAAGAATGTAGGAAGGTGAGAGAAAAGGAGGGAGGCAAATACATAGACTATCTAGCAAATTAACACCTTTTATTCCTCTGATGATTTTAAGTCTGAAAGCTTTTTGTTGTGAACCTTAAAAAGCAATCTGCATCAATTAATACATGTATGTAAGAAACATTTATTTTATCCCTAATATGTTCCAGGGCACTGTTCTAGGCAGTGAAAACACAGCCATGAACAAATTTCCCTACTGTCCTAGAGTTCCACTCCAGTGGAACCTACATTACCAACCGGAAGGCAAATATTGATCACCCCGTTTTTATGAGTAGGAAGACAAAGTTCTTTCATCTTGTGGTTGACATCCCTGACCCGACCAGTGTTTTCAGGTGGTACCTGTCTTGCCTATTAGCATCCTTCTGCATTTGAAGGCAGCTTTATAGGCAAACCCAATCACTTCACGTTGTATAACCAGCAGTTGATACTCTAATACAAGCAAGTTTTTACCCCCAGGAAGAGTCTATTTAAAAAATATGTTCACACATACATACATATACACATAGATACATACACATAAATACACTTATATGCACAAAAATAATTTCCTAATGTTTGCACTAATGTAGGCTTGGCACTATAAAAAGAGTGTTAGTATGGCCATGATTTTGCAAGGTGTTTTTAACTATTTTTATTTATTTTAGACTTCCAACTTGATTAATAACCAAGGTAGTTTTTCTATGAACTTCATTCTTTCCCTTAAAAAAAGTATTTTCATGGGCTTATTTGAAATTTGACAAGCAAAAGTTTACTGTAAATATGGCAAGATAGTTACAGGCTAAAGCACATTTGGAAAATTTAAAATTAAACAAATATTCATTTCAACCTTCACACAATGAATGATGCCTAAAAACTTTATTTTAAAAAAGAAACCAATTTTAGTCCTCTTGAAACATACTGTAGACCTAATTATTAGAAACCAATTAGATATTAAGAATCACCTGATCCCAAATCCTTCAATGTATTTTACAAATTGGACCTATTAAAGAGTTTAAGAGAGCTTTGAAAGCTTATGCTGAATCCAACAGCTGAATTTAAATAATTTAGAATTCATTAAAATTTTAATTTTATCCACCAGAATTAAACATGCTGGACTCTGTCTTCTTTGGGTTTCATCGAACACGGAGTATGGTGGGAAGACGAGATGGAGGAGACTTAGGAAGCCTGGGTTTGGGTCTCATCACTGCTGTGTGACCTCTGACAGAGGTGTCATTGAAGCACTTTGAGTATCGGTTTTATCTTTCCATCTCAAAAGACATTTTGAAAGATTGAGTAGAAGTCAGTGGAACTGCTTTGAAAACTCTAAGAAGGCAGCCTTGCCCATATCTGACTTACTGCAGCTAATACTCCACTGCTCTCCTGGCCCTGGAGAAAGAACGTTAAACAGAGGTCTCCCCAGCTCAAGCTGAGGGGCTTACACCCCAGCAGCTCCAAGTATCCTGTATCAGGCCAGACCACACTGATCCTCTCCTCAGTAGGTTGTGCAAACATGTGCAGGTGTTTTGTGTCTCCAGTCAGGTGCTCTTTTAAACAAAAAGAAAGCTGCACTCACTGGTTTAAGAGGAGAGCCACAATTGTGTATGTAATCACAGTCTCCTGATTTTATGTATTTCTGGCAACTCTAGCTGTGTGGTTTGACTTCCTTATAAATTCTGATAATGGTTGTGATGAATTTATCCTGAATTATTTGTCTACTGATCTTCTTTGACCACAGTATTGGGGTGTTTGATTATAAGATGATCCTTATCCTTTCCCCTTTATCTTCTTCCAAAAGCAAAGCAAAAAACCCTGTGTTCACTTGCTGAAACATCTCCATTAAAATTTTGTGCCCTTTTTACCAAACCCACTTTCCAGCCCTCCCAAATGTCTCTTCTGTCTTGGATTATTGATTATATTTCAAAAGCCCAACTCCTTCTCCTAAGAGTCATTCCTTTGTCAGTGTTGGCAATTTCACAAGATTAATCAATTCCACGTTTCTCCCATAGGAAGACATAGGTAGTGGGAATACAAGACACAGCCTACTTTCAACCTTACTCTGCTTTTCCACTCCCCTCCTTAATCCTGACTGTACCTCCAAATTTATCTACTGAGGGGTCTACTGTCCTCGTAACAGAAGTCTTTCATCCTCTTTGCAAAAGTAGCCTCCTCTGTATTCATTAACTGTATTTACCCTCTACTTTTTACACATCTCAATACTGCTATTAGAAATAATTTCCTAGAAACTGGAGCATTCATACTGCTTATACGATGGCTAGGGATTACTGTGTGTGTAACGGCATTGTGGTTTTATTTAAAATGAGATGTTACCATCGGAGATAAGTACTGAAATATTTATAGATAAGATATAATCTCTGGGATTTGTTTAAAAAAAATGTGAGAAGAGATGGTAGGGAATGGACAGGGCCAGACTGGTCATGGATATTGGACCTAGTTAAGTACACAAAGAGATTATACTCTTCCACCTATTTGAATATTCTCTACAATAAAAAGGTAAAAAGGTTTTTTTTCACTTGCTACAGTTTGAGCTACTCTCCTAAGACCTAATATTTAGATGACTTTCACTGTTTAAATGGTACTACAAAACCCAACGCCAAAATACCAATGACTATATAGTATGTGTATCAATGATATACCAACATTAAATACCAATAATAAATTATTTATTCTTTGCTGTGCACTAAGCTACTAGGAATTGTTAAGGTTATTTACATAAATTATCTCATTCAGAATATGCTTTTCAGGTAGTAATCACTAAAGGCTCAGAGAAATTAAAAATTTGCCCCATAAGGATGGAAATAAACACTTTAAATGTTATCAGTTCCAAATATGAATAATTATTCTCACAATGACTCAAACACAATGTTCACATTCATATTGATGTACTTCATTTCCAAATTATTTTAAGCTATCAAGTAGACTTGGCCAAAGACAAGGTTGAAATCAGTTTACATTTACCTAGTTAATACTTGGTGGACTTAACAAATTTTATTTGCATTCACAATAGAATCAAGTATAAGGCTAGCTGACGATGCAGTCACTGTTTACAGCCACAATTGGAGGGAGGAAGATAGCAAAAGTGAAAGGCAGCAGGTTTAGCTTTAAGGCAGCAGGTCTGACCTCCTTAAAAATAGGATCAATAGTCATATGCAATCATGGGAAATCTGGCCCTAAACATAATAGCTATCAATCCCCTACATGTTAGGCCATTGGATCCTGAGTAGTTCACATATGCACACAAAATTTAGCAATTTTATCTTATACTGGCTTTAAAAAGTTCATGCAATTGTGGATTGAATGCAACACCATTCCTTAAAACTGTCATTACTTCCTTAACGGAACTAATGCATTCCTAAAAACATGTATTTCCAGAAATTATTACCACTAGCTTTAACTAAAAAATTGGAAAATATCCAGAGGAAAATATCTAAATCCCAGGAAGTAAAACTTAAGGTTGCCTGTATAAGGGGCAATTTTTTTTTTTTCAGTTCATGCAACCTGCTGGCTTTAAAAAATATATATATATTTCTTTGGCATGAAAAGAAAACATAGGAGACATACAAATCTTTGCAGTTGTAAAATTAACAAATGAAGGTACACGCTTCCTAAACACAGATCTCACTAAGAATGTTTACTCAAAAAGGAAAAAAAAAACAAAACAAGAACAACACCTCAGTCAAGGGGACCAGAAAAGGCTATAAAATGTTTTAAAGAAGTTTCAAATCGATTCACTGTTAACAAATCCAGTAACAAAGGTCTTTAATACAATTTCTTTAAAAGCCAGGTCCTTCTCCTAGCAGATGGTAAATTCTTTTATTTACAAAGAACATACATACAGATTCTCCGGAAATTGAGGTATTAGAAAACTGAGATATATTTATACAGCAAAGAGGTAGTAATGAAAATCCGTAACTAAAAATGAGCTTATTTCTTAGCATTATAAAAACCTTACATTATAACCCCTTCATTGTTTACATTTTTAAAGTAGTATTAGGTAGATTTTGGCACTTTGGTGGTCTTTGTTATCCCTAGGTCTTTTCATATGATTAAACACTGATTACTATCAAACAAAACATATGCTTTGAGCTCTTGCCCCAGCAGTGGGAACAAGCTGTACCAAGCCTGGCACTCCCCTTGGCCAAGTGTTTTCCAACCCCACTCCTGCCCTTTTGATGAATTACACAAACTACGTGACCAGCTAGAATCAAGGGTGACACAAGACAAGGCCAGAGAACACAGCAAAATCTTGTTCTCTCAGGAACAAAACACTTACACCAGCATGATCTTCCGAATTAAACAAAATACAAATACGATATACTACCATGTTCCAGTTTGACCACTGGTAAAATGAGAACTGGTCTCAATTAGAGGTGAAATGACTTCAAATTCATCTACAATGAGAGGTATTAGGTATAACTATGTAAAATATTTTAACACTAAAAGACATAAGTCTCATCAGAAACTAATTATTGGCACTTGAATCTGTGTATCTCTGCAAAGCAGAAAACTTCCAAACAAAAACTGAAAGTGCTGCTCTTCTCAGAAGGCCTACATCACAATGGGGTGGGAGAGAGGTGGTGTCAAATACTATATGGATTCAACAGATGGTCAACATAAATAGTGCGGCTGTTCCCTTGCTCAGAGATTTTTTAGTCATGATGTTGCTATTTCATATTTCAATAAACTAGTAGTCTTAAAAACCCTATTGAAAAAATACTTTCCTTAGTTACTGTTTAAATACTATCTAAAGCTATGCTGTCCAACACAGTAGCCATTAACCACATGTGACTACTTAAATTTCAATTAATTAAAATTTAAAATTCAGTTCTTCAATCATACCAGCTTACTATTCAAGGGCTCACTAGCTACATGTGAATAGTGATTACCATACTGGAGTGCACATAGAACATTTTTATTACTGTAAAAAGTGCTATTGGACAGCATTTATCTGAAAAAGTACAGTGTGCTATATGCTCATGAGATTTTTCACTCCTTAAAAGTTGTTTAAAAGTATCTGTTATCTCTGGGGTACAGATTAAAAGCATCTCTGTTCATAGGTGTCAAAGGACGGTAGCAACTTTCTGGTCATCATTTAGACAATTTATGAGGTATTCAGGAGGTTCATGTGAGATTCAAGTAAAACATGAACTCAGACATTTTTACTAACTATGAAAGAACAAAGTGAATACTACATGGATGATGAAAGTAATTTTTAGTACTCATACTTAAAACATCTCGCTCTTCCACTAACATCCCATAAATATTTAAATATAAAAGCATACATAACTACCATTTAAAGCTTCTCACAAGAATGAGGCAAATAGCCCAGATATTGCTCTATTTTACTTTGGTGTCTTAATGGGGGGGAGGGGGGCGCAGATAACACTACTTAAGTACAAAAAATAAAGGTAGTAAGTTAAAATAAAAAACGGTCTTAGGAATAAATTGCTATGGGGACAAGGACAAAAAACCAAGTTTTCATTTCATACATGAAAAAATGCTCTCTTTTGTATTGATATGAGTTGACTAACTTTGAGTACTTTTAGGAAAAATCAATTCATGTTGTTATTTTCAAATTCACTTTGTCAGAACACAGAGTAGATAATTATTTATCACTTCTTCCAAATAATTCTTGGATGGGAGGCCAGAAGTGGGGACCTGAATGGATTGCTTGTTTTTTTTTTTTCTTAGTAGGTAAAAGCAGAACAACTCAATCATAAAATGCACACAGCTGTAGCTAAAAGAAAAATGCAAACACAACTTAACCAACTTTATTTGACTGTATCTTATTTCAACAGCTTGCACATTTCAAATCCCATTAAATCTCTCTCTCCAAAAGGATATGGGACAATAGGAGAAAATAATGCAGCAATATCCAGTCATCAAACAGCAGTCCAATATTTTGAGATACACGTGATATTTTATAGATACTCAACTCATATCTGACGTCAATATAATTTATGGTTATGTTTTTACAAACCTGAAAGCCCTGTAACATTATAGCACTCATTTTAGTGATGTCATGGTGCACTGAAAAGTAACTCTGATGCACTACCAATTTGCTTTTATCTATGCTCCTGGAAAGTGATGAACTTCATGATTTTTAGACACCATAATAAATATACACATCCAGTCTTATACATGTCAGCCAATACCACAACACAGGGCAAGGTAAAATTAAAACATGTGACAAACAAACTCCTTTACATAGATTTGTCAAGCAAGTAGGGAGGGTAATTTGGGGAAGAGGCAGAAAATACTAAAACCAATTTTTTAATAATTTTTTTTTTTTTTAATTTTGCTGGCTTCAACTTCAAAAACTACTGTCTGGTTTCTGATCTGTGGACTTCTCTAGAGTAGTTTCATCCTAATGTAAGGGAAATTACAATCAGCCCACACATCAAAAATGATAGTATACCCGTTAGCTTCTTCAATACTAACATATATAGCTTCATGGTAGCATGTATAAAAATGTTCAGCAGCACCAACTGCCAAACCAGTGTCAGTGGATAGTACAGTCAGTCTTAAAGAGGCAGCACCCCATTAAAAGAAAGTTGCATAAATTTTGCTCAGTTTTAGCCAAGTGAACTCACTCTATCAATTTTAAATGGGACTGTTTTAAGATACTATATAAGAAAAATGAAAGCCCACTATCAAAAAGTAAATCAATGTATGATGCTACTTCAAATGGAATGGAGACTTAGTTTTGATACTGGGTTATCATGCTAGACATTAAAATTTTAGTCCACTTAAGTAAACAATTTTTGCATAACCAAAGAAAGACATAAGGAAGACATTTATATTCAACCTAAACCAACTGAACAATACAGCAACCATCTGACTTTGTAGCCACATGTTAAGGTCATGTTTACAAACATGCAGGCAGTTCAGCAAAACCTGGTCATGTCTGGGGGGAAAGGTCAGCAGAGATGGTTTCACTGACAACATGCCAAAAACATAATGGCTGAAATGAAAATCTAGCAAGTATCTATTTTAGAACTGTCCCCATTAGTGAGTCACGCAACTGTATGTTTATCAACTATCATTTCTCATGAGTCAGCAAGTCAAACTAACTTAAGTGGTGAGATAAAACTTGATAACTGTTTTAGCTCAGTTCCCTCTATATTAAAAATAACAGAGGCATCACTATGATTGGCATTGCTCTAAATTCTAGAGCCCATATGACATTTGAGCAAAGATATACTCAAAATTGTCAACTGGAAAGCTGAGTATTGTGTGATCATCACATTTTAAATATAATCAGTACTTTCCCCATGAAACTTTCAAGAGCAACATAAAATGGAAGAAGTATTTGTCTTTAAAAATAAGGATAAATGATCCCATCAGCAGAAAGATTTTATTTATTTCCACCAAATATGTGTATCATTATTTTAAAAATACTTAATACCATGTTCACTTTCACTGAGCAAGGAGCAGCTTTCCTTAAAAAAAAAAGGCAACAAACTTTCCTGAAAGGGGGCTTTTACCAACTGTTAATGGAGGTAGGGTTTTAAAAAAATACAGTAATTATAGCCATAAAATAAAATTCAAACCAAATCCTAGAGCAGAAGTAAAGCATATCCAAATTAAAGAAAAGACAATATAGATTTCTACAAAACATTTTTCACAGAGCATCAATCTTTTTTTTTTTTTTTAAATGGGTACCTAGGTTTTCCAGTTAAATTATCTATCACAGGTTTCCTGACTCAATTGAAAGCAATGAACTTTAAAATCTGTTACACTGCACAGATTGGCCAAAATACAATGTAACTGAACATGGTGATAACTATTAAGAAAACCCATAGAACTCATTCCAAAAATTTTTTTACAATTTTCCCTTTTGTTTTTTGAGAACTAAGCAAAGCTTCCCCAAGAATTTGCTCAAATAGGTGAAAAGAAACTAAAATCAGTTTAAAATGGATACAATGCACCTTGAAATTTATTTCCAAGACCAAGAACCAAAGTGAAGCATTTTAAGAAACAGAAGCAATGTGAAATCCAAATCAAGTGGGAAAAAAAGTTCCAACTGCTTTGTAAAAGCTGTTCTTCACAGCTTTGTGATAATTTTGATTAAATAAAATCATACCAATTTACATTAATTTTCTATTCTTTTCCAAAAAATCCCTCTCAAAAAAAAAAAAAAAAAAGTGCATCCAAAAACCCAGCAATTCCCGGCTCCATCAACTTTTCTCATCCCTTTTGAGTCATTTCTCAAAGATTTTCCAAGTAGATTCAACTTCTTACTGTAAGGAAAAAAGGGACTTTACAGTAAACCACTCTGTCACTCACCTGGAAAAAAGTATCCAAATTATAAAAATCTGAAATAATTTATTATCAAATTTAGAATTTAAATTAAAACAAAAGTTTGCTTGCAAAGGCCTTAAAAGAAAAGATAGCATGCATTCAAAAACTAGAGATGAAGACAAATATACTTATCTACACAGGCACTGGCAGACGCAATTTAATTGTTATCTTTACTCATTGTAAGACACACCCAACCCTACATAACATTTTTTTCATTCACTAATCACTGAGGTACCAATATTCAAGAATGGAAAATTTAATATTGAAAAAATAAAACCTAAAATTGAAGCTTTTCCCCCACCCCCTTCAGAAAACTATGGCAGGTTTCATGTGAAATGTTAGTATACTTAAGAGATTTTTACAATCTACATTGGCTTTTTTAAGGAACAAAAATCATGTTCCACTTACTGGTTCTGTGACAAAATGATCACTGTGTAAATGACACTGTCAGCAGACTTTGCAAATGAACAAACAAATCTTGGCTATCAACTGGCACATCTTGCTGGTACCAAAAGAACTCTTTAAGTTTAAAACAATCTCTTTTAATTCAGAACAAATGCGCCATGCCAAAGTGCAACAAATATTGTGCGACACTCAATGAGACACTGACAGATAAGAGCTGCATGGAAATTACTAAATCCACCTGCAAAGCAATTCTGTACAAATTGCATTGCATGCAAAGGTCGATTCTGCGTGGTTGGAAAGTTGTTCCTTGATATCAGTTTCTCAACGCAGCCACAATTTAAGTCGCAGTGCATCGACTCCATTTAAATAGTATCTGAACAGCCTCTTATCTCGAACAAAACCAAGATTTTCATAAAGTTTCAAAGCAGACTTATTCGTTATTTCTGTTTCCAAAACAACCTGCAAAAAAAAATGACAAAACTAAGTTACAATTTTATATATTTGAAATTTTATAATTTCATAATTCAAATCACATATAACATTTCAAGTTATTTAAGAAAAACATACTGTATCTGTTTTAAAATTGATGGTGAAACAATAAATGTTAATGAGAAAGAACCCAGAAAAACGGTCACTGAAACTGTGATAGTAATTTTCTCTTGGGCAAGGGGAGGTAGGAATGTGAACATTTTCTGTTCTATTGATGTTTTGTGATGTTCGAAAGTTTTAGCAATGAGAATGTATGTTTTATACTAAACAAAGACGGATTATTTCCCTGTAGAGAAAAACAGTGTGACAAAAAGATGAAGAGAAAAATATCAATGACAAAAACTTGGAAGAAAATTGACCAGTACCTGACACTATTCAAATTGACCTCTGACTCCTATATTTTCATTAATTTGTCATCACTTATCCTGGCAACAACTACCATATTGTCTAGAGTCTACACCAGAATCTGCAAATTATAGCCCTTGGGCCAAATATGCCTATTGCCTGTTTCTGTAAATAAAGTTTTATTGGAACACAACCATGCCCATTTGTTTACATGCTGCCTAGGACTGCTTTCTCAATACGCGGAGCAGAGCTGAACAGCTGCACCAGAGATCTATAGTCTGCAGAGTCTAAAACATTTACTATCTGACTCTCTGCTGATTCTAGACCAAAGGTACCCAAACATCAGTGAACTGGAGGGTTTGTTAAAACAGATTGCTGAGACCCCTCCTCCAGAGTTTCTGAGTATATTTGGGGTGGAGCCCAAGATTCTGTATTTTTTTAAAAAATTGCTACTTGATGCTGATGCTGCTAGTTGGGAGACTACAGTCTGCAAACCAGTGACTACAAATTATGGACAACAACACTTAACTGAAGAACACATAAAGTATTAACTTCTGAGTCTTTTTTAATATTACTGAACTAATGGCCCTGACAATGAATAAGTGATACTTTTTGATACTGTGATTTCCTTTGTTTCTACCTTTCTCTAACAAAACATCCTCTATCCCATCCTCCCATCTTTTAGATACACAGCTCTATTTGCCTTTCTATTGATTCTCAACCTATCTCATTGAGAATTACCAACACAGTGAGCCACAGTTACTGCTGGGACGTCCTAACCCTCAGGTGTTTGAAGTGGGGCGAAAACAACAAAGTACAAATTTAAAAAGGCCCAAGTGAAGCCTATGAGTCTCTCTGTTCTATCTCAAGCTATCAAAGCGTTTGAGAATTCAAACGGATGTAAATAATATGGAAAAGAATATACCCCAACTCATCCTATGCAAAACAGAACTCACGATCAACTCCTCCTCCACAAGTCCATACCTTAGTAACAAGATTTCCACCCTACCAATGCCTCAAACCTGAAACCAAGAGTTATTGTTGAACTTCTTTCCTCTCTATGCCCCCCTACAAACATCCAAGCACTGAGCATTTCAATTTTCTCTCTTAAATCTTTCAAGTCAACCCTTTTTTTCTATCCCTAATGATACCATTCTAGTACAAGCAGTCATCAACTTTCACTATAATTACAAGATCCTTCCTGTAAAGGTCTCCCACTCTTAACTCCCTCCTTAAAACCATTTACTGACTCCCTTTAGTCATCAAGATAAAGTTCGCAATCTAAAAGTAATCTAAAGAAACCTAAAAGGCCCATCAAAATATGGCCTCAACCTACCCTACCAACTCCACTTTATGTCCCCCTCAAACCCCTTCCTGTGCTCTTCCAGCTCACCATGATCTGTTAACATTGAACTTTCAGTATCTGGAACCCACCATGATCCTTCCCACCTTAGACCTTTCACACAAGTTTGTTTTCTCTGTCTGAAAGGACGCTCTTCCTGTCCTCCTTGCTTTTGGCCTCAGCTTGTCCCGTCCAGACTGGGTAAAGTATCCCTTTCTTTTATATTACCCCAACAGCACTCTGCACCCCACCTTATTCAGCTATATTCTCATTCAACACTCAATACTGTGTCAGCTCTCCTAGCTGATGAGCCCAACAAGGGCAGGGATCATGTGTACCTTTTTCACAGCCATTTCCTACGTACCTAACACATAGCCTAACACAGAGAAGGCTCTTAAATATTTGTAAGTTATATACATCCTATGCACCTTTCATTATATTACATACATTACATAAACATTAAACAGAGCTGTACCAAACTTTTAAATGACCAAAGTATTCAAAGAGAAAGCATCATCTTAAAGCAACTGCCTATACAATTAACTCATTAAAGCAAATCACATGCTAAATTTGAACTTTCAAAAGATCTAAAAACAAGTAATGAATAATTCAGGAAATACTGCTAAGAAGGAACATTTAAATAAATGTTGTACAACAAATAAATTGGTTTAAAAATAAAAGTCAACAATTTTTCTCTGCTCTTAAAAAACGGAATTTATTTTTTAGTAATGTATGCCATCTTCCAGTACGGGATACTACAATCTAGTCAATACAAGTTTTCAATTTTGAACAATCCTCTTGGGTAACTCCTAGAATTCTGTTTTAGGCCACCACCTAATTAGAGCTAAAATGTGTCAAAACAATTAATATGTGAGGCAATAAAGGTACAACAACTCCAAACTTGGAACTTGATTTCACAGAAAAAGAGTGAAAGTTTTTTTAAGTTAATATTTATTAAAGGCTTGCTAAATGCTTTGTAAGACATTTTACATACATTGTCATTTTACAAGCATTTGTCATTATGTTATTTTCACAATAACCCTATGAATTAGATATGATTTTCTCCAATTTACAAAAGAATGAAACTCAAGGCCACCAGTACTGCAAAAACAGACCACACTTCAAGTCTGAAAATAGTAACCACTCTTCTGTGCCTCCCCCTGATTGTTTCCCAGAGTAAAATAAAGCAGCAAATGGGAGATCTAACCTACTTAAGACACAATGAAGGGGATCTAAGTCTATGTTTGTTAATATTTGGTAACTGAAAAGCCAAGACACATCTAAAGCTAATAATTATGGCTACATATATACACACGTAAGGTTTGGTAAAGAGTTGTATTCATGTTCATTGGCATCCTAACAGACTAGAGAAATACAGCCCAATTACACAGAAATGGAATTACACAAAGGATTGACCTTAGTTAAAATGAAAAGATTCTCTTGGTACACTCATTCTCTAAATGAAGAGATCATTTGACAAAACAAAATGTCAGAAAAAAGGTAACCTTAAAAAAAAAAAAGAAAAAGAAAAAAGGTAACTTTAATACTTAATCACTCAAATTCTTATAAACACATTAAAACAGAATTTGGGTTTATAGTGAACTCAATATAAAACCATTCTTTCAGTCCACATCATGGAGTATTACATAGGAAGCCAAAGGATAATGAGGCTACTTTGGTCCCAAAGAAATTTGGCAAAGTAGAATTCTACTTAACAGAAAAAGGATTACTGTGAAGTTCCACAGACTCTCTTAGCAACAAACGATTGTCAGGATAAGCCAAACTATTACAGTTTAGAAAGACTTTTTTTTTATATATTGTAGACTGGAACTGCTGGAGGGAGGGCAAGCTGTTCACTGCTAGAACCTAAGCACTAGCCTGTCATCTGGCACCAATACTACTGAATACTACTATTGCTTTTCATAACATTCCTTTAAGATCAGAATTACCATCATATTGTACAAAGAGACTTATAAAAAGTTAAATGACTTGTTAAATCACACCATTCTAAGTGACAGAAGATGGATCTAGAACCCAGGATTCTCAAAACCAGTTCTTTAATTAGGACAAACTATTCAACCACAAGTCCTTACAGCTTAAAGATCCCCATTTTATTCTATTCTTTAAAAAAGCCCTTGTCTCATAGTCAAAATGTTTCCAGTGAAACTAAAAACGTTCAACATATAACTGTTAAACATAAAAGGCTTAAAAGTCATCTTTGTACATTACCATAAGTCATCTTTGTACAATATCAAAAACATCATAAAAATACATGAGATGCATTTGCACATATCAAGATATTATATGTATTTTGTTAAAATGTAACGGATTTATTATTGGTTATAAATTAGGCCACTACTGGTAGAAATGTAAACTGGTACAGCCATAGTAGAAATAGTTATGGAGGTTCCTCAAAAAATTAAAAATAGAACTACTATATGATCCAGCAATCCCACATTCTAGAACACTTTTTCATGCTATTTGTAATTTTCTTACTATTTCCCCTAATGTAATACACAAACCCAAGATGCTTGTCCTAGTAGCCACTCCATGTTTGGCAGCCAGAGCATGTGGGGGTGTAAGCAAATTAAAGCCAGGTGGGCAATATGGGTAACGCATTTCTCATTCATGAAGCAACAAATCCACTTGTTTCTTTTTTTGATACTATAACATTACAGATAGCTCCAAATATACAGAAAATGAAAACGGTATTAGTTATGCTGCTTTAACATGTCTAATTCTGACATAAAAAGTTAGGAAAGTCAGTAAGGCAAAATGAAAACAACTATTAGATCCAGAGAGTATTTCATTATTATTCGAACAAAAACATCATCTACATTTCAATTCTGTGATTACTCAATTTTGGTTTAATATGCTGTGAATTTATCTTAAAAACATAAGAACAACCAAGAGCAATATAAACATGACTTAAGGTCACAGATTCTACAAACAGAACAGGAAGGAAAAATTGACTGAATGTGCATGGTAAGGCTTCAAAGAGATTTCTAAATATAACTCTCTACAGGTGCAGAGAATAAAAAATCTCTAAGAATAAAAAAAATAAGAGTACAACCTAAGTGGTGGAAAATTTAACTTAAATCCTTCCTCAAATGTCTTTCCAATAATGTGCCAAAATTCCTTAACACTTTAAGAGAAAAGAAGGTTGGCCTACCTTAATAAAAGTAAAACCACATGTTGGTTACTTTATAATTGGTTATTATATTCTTAGAAATTAAAATTTCAGTTTTAATTTCAGAACAATGAATTATATACGACTGTTTTTACATATGATTTTGTTTTTACCAAAAGGGGTATTTTAACTGACAAACTGCAGACAGTTTTTAAGTCTTACTATGTACAAAATAATAAGATGACTGCCATTCCTAGAAAGCTTATAGAAAGCTCAGAGGGAAAGACAAGTTAACAATTAATTATACAATTCAAAATTCACAAGTGCATTAAAAAAAAGAGGTACAGATAACATGCTGGAAGCGCTGAACTAATTAGTCAACACATACTTAAGAACCACTGTACTCTATCACAAATGCCACACTAAGTACTAAGAATACAGCAGTAAACAAGAAGAGGAATCTTTGCTCTCCTTAGCAGCTAAGGCACAGACTGAACAGCAAAGTAAACTTTACAAAAAGAGAAGCCAAGAATACCACAGAAGCCACATAAATTTTGTTCAGAAGGATTAAGGAAAACTTTAAAAAGTTATCGATATTTGTTTTGGATCTTAAAGACTGAGAAGTAGTTTAATAAGTACAGGAGGACCAAGAAGCTACTAGGTCTACCAAATACATCAGTGAGAAAATAGTTACACTGGAGTTGAGAGGAAAGAAACCAAACCAAAATGGGATGAAAAAGGAAGTGGAACCAACAAAGACAAATTAATTATCAAAAATTAGAAGGGAGGGGCGTCTAGGTGGCTCAGTTAGGCGTCTGCCTTTGGCTCAGGCCATGATCCCAGAGTCCCAGGATTGAACCCTGCATCGGGCTCCCTGCTTGGCGGGAAGCCTGCTTCTCCCTTTCTCACTCCCCCTGCTGTGTTCCCTCTTTAGCTAGGTTTCTGTCAAATAAATCAATAAAATCTTTTTAAAAAAATTAGAAGGGCAAAGAGGATAGAATTGTGGCTTATACAGTTTAAAACACGAGGAAAGGGAGAAGAAAAACCTTATAAAGAGTAAACAAAGGTTCAGTCCCTTCATAGAGCAAAACCTTTATCTGAACAATGTGGGACACGGGCAATTTTTTTTTTAAAAAAACACAGCAGAGTTCTTAATCCAGAGGCAGAGTTATTCAAACTGTAAAAAAAAAAAAAAAAAAAATCATATAAAAGAAGTAAGCTTATAAAACTATCCCCATTTTAGACTAAGATTAGGTAAAACTTTTTTCTTCAAAAGTAAGAAGAGTAAATCAGAATTAGATTTTTAGGCCCACAATGGAAAGAATATCTCTACCGTAACATGTATCACTAATTAAGGATCTAACTTTGAGACTAAAACAATATAACCCAAATCTCCATATCAACCCCCAGAACCTTCAAAGGAGAACCAATACCATTTAAACATTTGTTCAGTTAAGGTAAAAGCACACTACTCTGTCCCACAGGTAGTGACTAGGATAACTCACAAAAGGTGTAACACCATTAAGGAACATAATACTCCCTGCTCGTACATGCTTACTGGAAACCACTCTTTTCAGTAGCAGTAGAGGATCAAAACATGGTCTTATCAACTCAAAGATTTCTCCAAACTGTTCAGCAACTTTTATGAAGCTTGACTTCTCCTCCTGATGAACTAATCAGTGTGGCTATGGTCGAAACACAGACTTACACCCATCAACATATGCAGTCCAATCCTCTTCTGCAAATTTTAGTTACCAGCCACTGCACCTTTTACTTTGTATTATTATATTAAAAGCTATGAACAATATAAGCTTCTTCACTACATGTGAATTATCTTATTTGAAATAACACTGAATATCCTGAAATGCCAGGATGATTTCTTCTGTGCTGCCCAACATACCTGCAGGCCTTCTCATACAACCACTATTTAGTGTGATCTGTCAGAATACAAACTAATGTGAACAAGAAGCACGAGACTACTCTATGGTAAATCTCTGTATTCTGAAACAGAAACATGTTAATAACATATTGTTAAATAAAAAAATACTACAAATAATAATTATGGCTTCATTTGTGTAAAGAAAAAGTATTACACAGCTTAGATGTGTACTTAGAAATGGGAGGATACATAGCTGATGAACAGTAGCTATAAGCAGAAAGAAGAATGAAGAGCTCCAGAGTGTGAGGATAGTGAATGAAAGGGCTCTATACCCCCGAATCACACACCATACTTAATGACTGTGTAGACATTTTGTACAGGAAAAAAAAAAAAAATCCACCTTAAAATAATCAAAATGGGTTACAGTCTTTTGAGGAGAAAATCACCTAATTTCAAGTATTTTGAAAACTCTCTAAGGCATAGCTACCCCCCAATAATAAAGACAACTGTTACTTGTACTGTTCATAAAATATTAGCACAATACAACTTTGTCTCTTCTCAGTCACCACTGCTATATTAGAAACATATATAGCTCTCTAGTCTATACTTATTTCCTTCCACATCATATGACAGTAAATCTTAACATTCCCAACCATCACCATGAGTTATGGAGCACTCACTGTGTGTATAGCACAGTGCTGTAGGATATAAAGAAATTATTACTGTGGTTAGGCTGTACAAACAAGGTAAAGAGAAAAGACACTCTTAGGCTAATACTCAGAGAGGTCTACATTTAAGAAGTGATTGTCTTTTTTTCTCCTCAGCCTTCTCATTATTTAATGCTGAGATATTTTTTCAAACACGGAATATCTTTCACATGAGCTGACAGTTGGCCCATAGGTAAAAAAAAAAAAAGTTATTCAAAGAGAAATAAGGTCAGTATGTAAGGAAATTGCAGTAAGATTTGTAAAATGACTTTAACCGATAACAAATCCTCTGAACACTAATTCTTCTGAATATCAATTACTTACTGACAATGTCTAAGATTTCACCCACCTTTACATTTTGACAAAGAACAAGTTTTGGCTCTCATTATCATCTTAAAGTTTGTTCTAGGTCAAAATTCATGTGCTTTTATTTATTTTTTAAAATTCATGTGCTTTTAAAAGGAATTTAATTTTCACACAAGCAACAATTATGAATTGTGAAATGAAATGAAATCTGCAGTATGCAAATGCAATAAAATCTGCAGTATAATTTATTATGGGATATTTATTAAAAAAAAAAAAATCGGGTAGAATAGACCAGGGTAAAAGGTTTTAAACATTTAGAAAGACTTACCTCATCACAGTCTCCTTCAACCATGGCATATATAGCTTTCTTAACCAAGTTAGTACCTAGAATATAGATATGAGTATTAATGAAGGAAAATTTAGTTTCTTAAAAATATCTAAATTATCATATTCATACTCTGTGCTTATTAGCACAGAAATATCAAATGCTGAGTTGTACCTTGAATGCAGATACACAGAATATCTTCAATGAGAAAAAATTTAAACTGAGAGGCCAACAGAACATACACATAGCAATTTAAGTTTCCTTTTAAAAGACCTATCTCCATATGTATCCTTTTTTCTTAGGTATAATTCGTGCTCCAGGCAGTCTGGTTCTGTTTGAAGGTTAAGGGAAAAGGGGAAAAAGAAAAAGACAAGGTATGGTATGGCCAGAGCAATCCAAGAAATCCTTGAACTTGCCAGAAGTTACTACAAGACACTTGAGCTAATCTTGCCAAAGATGACACCAGGAAGTGCTGTGATGTACAGTGGGCCCAAGATACTGTGTTGGTTCCTATAAACCTTAGAGTGAACCTGAGCATACTTAAGTCCAGCATTCCCAAATGATGCCAGTGTTGTTTCTGTATATGTCTAGCAAAATGTATCCTAGTTTAGGGTCAGATACATTTGGTATGTAAGAGGGAAAAGAACTGGCAACTCTGATTTTAAGAAATCCAAATTCTGTAAGGAATCTCTTAATTTCCCAACCATGCACATGAGGAAGCACATTCTGCACAGGCCAAACAAAATGTCTGAGGGCTAGGATACAGCCCTCAAGCCTCCAGGTTCTGCCCTGAGAACCAGTCGGATAATTGCTTACCATTTGCCATGAGCCCTTACTACCTCTTTTTACTGCATCAAAAATGTAAACAAGTCCAATACATTAAAACCTTAGTAGTAAAATCTTACCTCTAATAAGAAAGGTTGGTTAAACCAAATGTATTAAGTTAACCTATTCATAATGATTTCTCATGACATCTCAAGTTACATGAAACCGTCTTAAATTGGACAATAACACTAAGTGACAAAAAAACTGCTAGTAATTAAAATACTGACACAGGCATGAAATCTTTCACGAATATTTACTTAGCTTCCCTAGACCCCAGAATTTGACACGGTCAGACAAGAGCTTGATCCCCAATCCTGAACAAAGAGCCAGTGGGTCCCAGAGACTAGGACAGTGGCTCTTAACCAGGCTTAAATCACAGTCACCTGGGGAAGCTCCAGCCCTACTTCTAACAGGATAAACAAGATTCTCAGGAGGGACCTAAGCATTTGTTTTTAAACCACCCAGATGATTCTAATGACCATTATAAATCACAAGTGTAAGATTAACTGAAAAATGCCAGGGAAAGTAGACCCAAGAAAGAGATAAAATTGGGAATACTAAGAAAAAATTCTCATCTCTCCTGGTCCTCCCTGAACTGCTGATACATTTGAGGACTAGTACTCAAACAATTTCTCCATTATTTTGCCCAGATAGACAGCTCCTGGAGGGCTGTGATCAGTGCCCCAATAATGCTACTGAAAATTGCAGTATGTAGTAGAACACAAAGCATTTTGAATGTGATCAAAAGAAATGTCTGGGGATAAAAACTGATTACCTATTATTTGCTAGAAAGATAGTTTCTCAAACAAAACATTAAAAAAGAAAATTCATTTTAAGGACGCTTTTAAAATATTTTGAAATATAAACAACCTTAATTTTCTTCTCTTACCTTTTCTTATTTCTACATATTTGTTTAAATCTTTTGCTTCAAAAAAGAAAAATGAAAATAACTTATGCATTCTTTTAGTGACATAACATTTTCCTTACCAATGCCATTTCTCCTGTATTTGGAATCCACGGCTAACATGGCTATATAACCTCTGCGGAACATCTTTTTGTGCATATCCAGCTTGCAAACGATGGCACCTACACACTCCTCCCCTACCATGGCCTTAAAAATAAACAAACAGTTATGAAGAATACATTGCCACCAGGTACTGCATAATTACCCAGGGAAACAGCAACGAACCATTGGTCACATTTTTGAGGAAGAAGAGATAAGAATTCTAGTAAGAGCAATCACAGAAGTTTCAGAAATCCCAGAACTCCTTCAAACATTCTAGCTTTAAAATCATTCAACACTGTTTAGGCCATGCTTATGCTTCCTACCAAAGCCTAGGGGGAAAAGAAGCAAGATTCCCACAAAGCAAATGTTCAAGTACTTTATAAGAGGTGCCTATAATTATTTGCAATAAAGACCTACATGTTTAAGATTTGGGAAGGAGGAGATATGTGAAAGTATTTTTTTTTTTTAAGAAAATGTCTATTCTTTAGGATATGATAAAATATTTGTAAAACTTGCTTATGAAAGTACTATAAATTTAAACTTAATTCTAATAAAGTTTTACTGAAAGGCAAATATAAGACATGGTATTTATACATGAATAGTAGAGTTAGATTTTGACCAGAAAAAAAAAGTAAATGATTTTCAGAAAAAAGTTTTGTTTTTTTTTTAAGGTATTCTTTGCCTCTTACCCAAGGGGCTTTTTTTTAGTGAAGGACTATGAAGACTAGATATACGATGGTCTTATTTTTAGGACACTCCTGACAGTATCATTATCACAAAACTCAAGAGAATATCCAGAACTTAAAATTAAAGCAAAAGCTTTAATATAATTTTATAGTTATTTTAATAAAAATATGTCTTTGCAGGGTTACAGGTTACACACTGAATAAATGCTAAATATCCCCCATATTCAGTAAGATTTCCAGTGCTACCATTAAAAATGTTTTTCCAAAAAGTTCCCTCACTCATGAAAAGTGAAGTAAACACTGTATTCTGGTAAATATCAATAGGGCAATAGCTCCAATTGTTTAATAACATGTCAGCTCACTAAAAATGTTTGCTATAAATAGCACTCATTAAAAACTAGGAAAACTTCAAATTATTTCTTAATAAAATTATTTTCAGAAGAAACTACTGCAACAACAAAAACCAGGAATTGGACTAAAAACTAAAATGCCCAGTTTATACTTAATTTTAACGTGACAACTTTTTCAGTTCATCATTCTGTAATATGATTAAAAAGTCTTTTTTAATTGTGAAGAAATCTTACAGGCAAGATAATTCTAATCCATTACATACAAACCTGAACTAGGTACGAAAAATCCTTTTGAAGGGTTATTAAATTCAACAATCCACACTAATTCATTCCTGTTTTATCACACAATCCAAAACTATTCTGAACCAATAAACCTCTAAAATTTCTATTTCCATTTTCATTCACAATAAATCAATCTGGTTTTATCAAAATTCTTCTGAAAACTAAAATTTCTTCCTGAAATAAGACCTGAAAAATACACAAAAGTTGGCTGGCTGAACAACTCTGACAGCATTCTTCTGATTTGGAAGTAACTCACCTCACATATATGTATGTGGTTGTGTATGTGTGTACATGTTTGAAATAACGGTACATTAAAAAACTTTTTGACCTGATAAGTTAGGAAAGATGGAAACCTATATAAATCTATGACACAAAACTGTAGGACTTCACAGTTAGTACACCATCCAAAAGAAGTTTCTTCAAAATCAAAACCACTAGAAACAATAAATACAACTGGACAATACTTTCAAACTGGAAAGAAATTTCGAATAAATCTTTATCTTTTGACCAAGGAAGTAATAGGCAAACAAAGTATTATATCTGTTCACACTTGGACTAGATTGACTTTTTCCTGATTAAGAATCTGTAGGAGCAAAAATCAAGTGGTACAGATCAGCAAAAAAATAAAAGCCCAATATATAATATACTGTTACTAATAAGACATTGATAGTGAGGAAGTTCTATTTTTTTTTTTTTCTGATAAATTGCTGATAGATATACACTTGTAAGAATCACTAAACTGGGGAAGGACTGGGTGGCTCAGTCGGTTAAGCATCTGCCTTCCGCTCAGGTCATGTTTCCAGGGTCCTGGGATTGAGTCCCACATCTGTGCTCCTTGCTCGTGGGGAGCCTGCTGCTCCCTCTGCTTGTGCATGCTCTCTCTCTGACAAATAAACAAAAGTCTCTAAAAAAAAAAAAAAAAAAGACTAAACTGCTTGTCAATTTTTCCAAATAAAAGCTCTGCACATATATTTGGAACTTACCCTATCAAATGCGTTTTTTCAAGGATGGAAACTGAAAAATTCCTGGCAAGATTAAGACTTAACTCTACGGAGCCAAATGCTTGTTAATGTATAAAACTGGAAAAATATAAGTTGTGTGAAATAGAAATTCCCAAATTTCCAGAATGCTATACATGGGAAAATAGAAGAAGCCAGAAAGTTAAATTTAGAACAAACAGACTATAATACATCACTGGTAGTAAGTTTAAGAAGTTCAAAAAGGCACGAACAGCTGAAAATTACATGAACTCAAAAAAGGCAGAGATTAATTAGTTAAGACTAGAGTAACTGACAGTGTCTCATTTGTCTGGTGCTCTACTTTCACATGTCACAATTATTAGGAAGAATCATAAGAAACAGTCATCTTTGTTAATCAGATATGGTCAAGCATTGGCAAATTTCTAAGGTTCAACCTCATACACTCCATTCGATCCATTATTACAGGTTATATGGAAACGAGAAACATTTTGCTGGTTTTCAATCTCTTCAGTCACATTCACAAGGACAAATGTCCCTTGGTGAAGTGTAAGCTGGTAACACAACAATCTTCACTGAATAGATCAAGAATATGTAATTTTTCAGGTTCTTATTATCTGACCTCTAATAAGAGGTCAGGTAAGGTTCTAGCTTTACCTCTCTGCCACTAAATACCTGAACCTTTTTTTTTTTTTTTTAAATATTTATTTTTATGTAATCTCTACACCAACTTGGGGCTCAAACTCATACCCCTGAGATCAAGAGTTGCATGTTCCACTGACTGAGCCAGCCGGGCACCCCTAACTATCTGAAGATTTAAACATTTTAAGTCACTTAGATCCTTAATTTTTTTTGCATTAAAAAAAGTGAAGTTGAGCTAGATTATATTTAAGATCCTTCACAGTTCTAAAATATGACTTAAAATAAATAATACAATTATATTTGTTTTAAATTAGTTCTTATAGGAAATTCAAATTTTTTAAATGCCAACATAAAGGCCCCAATTCTAAATGGCCTCTGATTAACTATTTCATGTTCAATACCTCCAGATACATATTTGCACTAGTAAATCTTAGATGTCAACCACCTGTATATATGTCAATTTCCAGATATTCAGAATTTAATGTTAAACAAATTAGCTATTAAAGCGCTGAAGTACAAATTAGCTGATGAATTGGAAGGAGTCTATGAAATATCAAAGCTAAAATTTACTAAGTTTATCAGAGTCTAAAATGGCAGACAAGTTGAGAAAGGCCGAGGTAATATCAGAACCCAAAGTTGACTAAATATTATATATACAACTGTTTTCTGTAACTAACAGAAATATTTATAATACTTCAATTAAAGGTTTGACTCAATTGTATGCTTTTGTGGGTAAACTTACAATTAAATCAATCATAAATTTTTAGCAATTACACTGGCATTTAATATGACATGTATAATAGTGCTATAAAATCACTTTCCCATGTTCATGTCTAAGAACTTCTCCTTTGATACAGTGGTTAGCATCCTGGAAGAGCAGTTCTGTAGACTGTAAGACAGTTCCCACAATTTAAACCAACATACTAAATTGAAGTTCAGCAAACTGAACATAGAAAATAGCAGAACTACCATTATCTACAGTATTGAAGTTATATTTTCAGATTACCAACATATAGAATCAAAAAGATGGATTTCTAAAGCACTTGTGTCAAAGCGTCTTGCAGGGATTTGCTAAGTGGAACTAAGTCAATGCTAAAACAGTAAGTAATAGTAGTGCTTCTCCTTTTACATATCATAAAATACTTTTTAAACGCATGTTGCTTTTCCTCAGCGAAATTCAATGCAAACAAAGTGCTCGTGAGGACACAGATATAAAGCATATACTCTCAGTTAATATTTAAGTAAAAGGTTTCATACAAACTAAAATTGGTCAAATTACTGGGAAGAGACTACTGGTACTGCCAGTACTACATAAATTAAAAAAATAATAATAAATTATTTAGCTTGTTTCATAGCCAGATCTTTTTTGTTTACATTACATATAAGTAAAAAAATTTTGTCAACTATACTTTACAGAAGTCAGTATTACTACTAGTATTTAGGTATATCTATGACCAGTTTCTTAAAGAAAAAAATTAGATTAGTAACAATTTTGCACTGTTTCCTACAGTCCACAAAAAGGCATTTTTGTTCAAGTTTCAGGAGTCTTTCAGCCACCATTAAGTGTTAGTAGTGCCTTCTACAACCCAGCACCAGAAAACGGGCTGGCTACAACTGTTAATTGTCCTGCTGAAGTAAAAGGAAACAATCTCCATAATTACAGAAAATGCTTGTAAGATTTAATTCTCCAACGTGGCCACAGCAAGTTTACTTACAATCATGTTCACCAAAACATGTTTATGCATACACTCTTCCCTGATTACGGCTGTAATTGCGAGATTAATAAAGCCTGTATCCGAACAGAACCATGTTCAAATTAAATGATTGCAAAGTGCTTTGAGGATGAGGGAGGGTAATTAAAGACAGCTAAACATGATTATAAGCTAATATAAACAGGATCCAAGACCCCCAACATGCATCATACAGGCTTTTTGCATTTACATATCAAGTTAAGCCAGATGAAGACGTCTTACCTTCAAAATACTTTCATTAAATAACTAGTAGTGTGTACACGCACTTTACATCATGTAACGTACTATGAAACGTAGGAGTATACATCCACTGCCACTCTCAGCCCTCACACTCCCTGCCCTGCACGGCCTGGATCTCTCTGCTGGGTTCACCCTCTTTGCATTCCATCCACTTACCAAGAAGCACAGCTGTGGCCAGTTGTGGATAAAATATCTATAGGTATAAATGGAGTAGGGTTCAGACAGATCTTTGGTGATCAGTCTCATGATATCGGGCATTTGTAGCTCGGATTCATATCGGACATAACGTATCGTCCGATCCTCCCCAGGCGCAACCTCCCTGCCTGAGGGGCTTCTTAAACTGCAGCTGGCGGTCAGGGATGAAGACAGCAGCCGCACCTGCTCTTCTTCTTCCTCCTCCTCCTCCTGCTCGGTGCCCTCCGCCAGTCCATTGCGGGCCGCCGCAGGATCGCTCGCCGCCACTGCCTCTGCCGGGCTGGGGAGTGCAGTTCTTCCATTACTGGGGAGGCAGTGAGAGGGACTATCGCCCGAGTGTACCCCAGCTCCTTTTGTTGCAGTCGCTCTGGGCCCCCCGTCGGGGGTGGCCGTGGTCGTGGCCGTCTCGGCCACGCTCAAAACCTTGCTCTTGAGGGAGGCGGCCGCCCGGAGGTGCCGCAGTTCAGGGCTGATCAATCCGTTGAGCTGCTGCTGCTCCTGCGGCGGCTGAGGGCAGCGGAGGCACGGATGCCCCTTGGCCGCCGCCGTCGCCTCGCCGCCCGCCAGGCTCCTGCTGCCGCCGCCGCCGCCTTCGTGCTCCTCGTCGTCCTCTTCGTCCTCGCTGCAGCAGGCGAGGGCAGCCCCCGCCGGGAAGGGACAGCGAGGCTCGGCCGCCGCCGAGGCCGGAGGTGCTGGTGGTGGGAGGAGGCTGCTAGGCCCAGGCGGTACCTCCGCCATCCTAGAGGCGACACAGACCGAGAGGGGAGGCCATGAGACCCGGCGGACCGGCGCGCAGCAGAGGGGGTGGCGGGCGGGGTGGGGGGGAGCGGGGAGGGTGGGGGGGGAACAAAGGCAAAAACCGTCCCTCACCGAGCAGCCCTCCCAATTCCGCGCCCCCCCCCGCTCTTCAGCGCCGCCCAGCTGTTCAGCCGGCCACCGTCCCCGTCCGCCCGCACCCATCCGCTGGCCCTGTCACCCGCGGCTCCTCCCTGTCCCCTCCTCGCGGCTCACCCCGCACAGGTCCCCGCCGCCACTGCCGCCACTCCTCTTCCTCCTCAGCCGCCGCCGCCTCCTTCGCCGCCGCGGCCGCCTCCACCACCGCCAAGGTTCACACTCAGCCGCCGTCGCCGTAAAGCGCCTCGGCTGTTACCCCGGGTAAAGTTTCCTAGGCCTGGCTTTACGACACTTCCCTGCCTGCCGGCTGCCGGGGCCAAGGGAAAGGGGCGTGGAAGGAGGTGACCTGTCGAGGGGCGGGGACGAAGGTGTCTCCTGTGGGCTCTGGGGGAGGCCGCGTGCTAATGGGTGGGGCTGTGGGGCGGGGAAGTTGCTGAGGGCTCTGGAGTCTCCCGCTCCTAGCCCACAGTCCTCGGGTTTAGAACTCCTCAGCCCGCGGAGGTTAAGACGCCGGGCGGAGGAGAGATGGGCGGGCCCGCGAGCCCACCGAGTGGCCGCGAAGCTCGCCAGCTGGTGGCCTGCCGACCCGGCCGCACACGAGTTTCCTAAAAATGCTCTTCCTCACTTGTACTACTTTTGCCCTGAGCCGGGGAGGGGCGGGGAAGGAAGGCAGAGGGGGGAGGGCGGTAAAACCGAGCTAGACGGGAGAAAATCGAAAGAGAAAGGTCCTTAAAAGCTGCTGAAAACTGGTTGTTGTTTGCAGTGTGAGTTAAGTTTCATTAGTCGGCCCGGTTGAGACAAGAGGAGCTGGACATGTGTCCTCTTCCTCTCTCCTTACCCACTTCACCCCACCCAGGAACTTGGAGGTAAATGTGATTAGAAGGTGCGGGACAGATACAAGCACGTCTGGGGAGGAGTTAAGAGATGGTGGAATAGAGTGACAACGGCTAGAAAAGCACCATCCTAAACTTGTAACACAAACTGTCACCGGGAAAGTGATGTTCTGAACCTCCACCTCACTCGCTCCACTAAGTGGTCTGCCCAAGCGGATGCAAAAGGAATTGAACAGCCGCATGCACAAGAGCATGTGGCTTTGCTCTTTCCTCTCTAGTCCGCAAATGACAATTTCCAGCGGATCTCTTGTAACTCTCCATCACACGGAGCAAATTAAGTTTTTCAGAAACTGATTTGTAGAGCTAGTCAGCATATGGATGTTTTCAGGGACAAAATTCTATGACTGATTATTTTCGCAACTTTCTGCCATGATAAAAACCCTAGAAGGTGGGATACACTGTAGCGTAGCTGTTAAATACAATTGTTAGGATCCTTGTCACTAAAGATAGGACAAACTATCACCTTGCATCTAATAGTTCAATCTGTAGTAATAAAAATAGTAATAATATGATGTGTGACTATGTGCCAGGCGCTAAGTATGGTACAATGTCATTTATTGGTTTTATAAAAACTATTTTTATAGAAATATTGACATTGGTGTACAAATAGAGATGTAGGTGCCTATTTATCTCAACCTTGTCTATAATTGGAAACAATTAAGTCCAAACCACCTAAGAGGTTTGATTAAAACACAGGAATGATTAAAATAAGCTTATGATGCCTAAATACTATAGTTAATATTATTATTGTTGAAAGACTGAAATAAATTGAATATTGGTACACTTCTGGTTACTATGATTGTGTTGCAAATTACCCCCATAACACAGTGGTATAAAACAATCATTTATTATGCCAATGGATTCAGTGGCTCAGGAATTCAGACTGCACAGCAGGAATGACTTTTCTCTGCTCCTTTATGCATAGGGTCTCCACTGGAAGGCTGAGGATTAGAATCATCTGAACTTTTCACTTTCATGGCGGTGGTTGATAGGGACTGGAGGCTGCAGGCTGGAGACCTCAGTTCAACCCCATGTAGATCTCTCCAGGTGGTCTTTTAATATGGACTGCTTTGGGCTTTCTCAAAGCATGATGGCTAGGTTCCAAGGCTGAGTATCCCAAGAGTAGGAGAGCCAGATTTCTACCATATTACCTTCTATCTGCCTTAAAAGTCATGCTGTGTCAATTCTGCTGCCTTCTATTTCTCCATGCCCTCACAAAGCCTCATCCAAGTTCAAGGGGAGGGAAAACAGATTCTACTTCTTGATGAATAGAGGTAGGCTTTTTTGTTGTTGTTGTTGTTTTTTAAGATTTTATTTATTTGACAGAGAGAAACACAGCCAGAGAGGGAATACAATCAGGGGGAGTGAGAGAGGGAGAAGCAGGCTTCCCGCCGAGCAGGGAGCCTGATGTGGGACTGGAGCCTGATGTGGGACTGGAGCCTGATGTGGGACTGGAGCCTGATGTGGGACTCGATCCTGGGTCTCCGGGATCATGACCTGAGCGGAAGGCAGTGGCTTAACCAACTGAGCCACCCAGGCGCCCCCAGAGGTAAGGTTTTTAAAGAGAACCTAGGACCAGAAATATTACTGTGGCCATTTTTAGAAAGCACAAGTCGTCATAGGTGCTTAAGACTTCCTAAACACTCTAAGGAGGTAAACTAATAAGTACAATGGGGTTCCATTTATGGTTTTTAAAAAGTGAAACAAAACCATATTTCCAAATGTATATACACTGCTTAACAATATATATTTTTCAAATGGCATAAGTTTGAAGTGTAAGCTCAATGGTCAGCCAAAGAAACAGTGATCTGTTCAAGTCATGCAGGAAGAAAATGGCCAAAATGACCCCACACAACTCCCCCAAACATATTTAAAGTTAATTTTTACCTAGAAAAATGTCTCTTGTTATCTGTGGACTATAACCCTGTCCTAAAAAAAGATGTGACTCCATGGTAAGGAATGAGTGGCAGCAAGTCTTAGTGTTCTTTCCATACTGTAACATGTTACTGAGCTTTCAAATGCTAAGGGGGCTCACTTAATGTCTCACAGTTATTTTCATGAGGTCAGTGACTGAGACTTATTCACTTATTACTTACATATCTAATACATAAAAGGAGATGACTTTTTTCCCTCTACACTATGCTATTCTCTTAGCAATCTAGGATGTTTATAATTACAAAATAAATTCTGGCCTCCTTGCTAGTTAATAAGCCAATAATATCTCTGATATATAAGCTCCAGTGACTCCACTTTATATCCCAGTGTTAAAATCCCAATGCTGATCTTCTAAGTCAGAAGACTTCTCTAAGAAATCTGTCCTTATATTTGTAAAAGTCTTTTCTTTTTTACTCATGTTTGTAATATGCTGATATGATGGTAGTATTATTTTAGATATAAAAATAGGTTTAGTTCACTCTAATGCTTTAGGCATATTTGCCTATTAAGAGGCTCTGAAAAGACAACTATCTCTGAGAGCAATGACTTCAGAGGAAGGCATGGTCTTGGAGCAGGGAAAGTGTAACCAGTGATAGTCTTCTATCTGGATAACTGATATTTTCATTGTGTTGTCATATCTTATGATACAATAGTCATGTGTTTACTATTCTTTGTTCTCTTGAACAATGAAAGGACACACCTTAAGTTTTTTTAGAAGAAAAAACTCCTCATTGAATCAATTAAAATAACCAATAGCAATTTTGAAACAATATCCTAAAGCAACTGCCTGAAAGAGAAAAGTTCCTTCCTAATTCTAACAGGTTGACATTTTTCTCGTGTTGACCAGGTTTAGGGTGGAATCCTAGCTATGTACCTACCTGAAATGTAACTGGAAATGAAGATGTTAATAATGGAGAGATGCTTTAACTTCTCCTGACTCAGCAGGATGTCATGTTCTGTGCCATAGCAGCACATACTGAATAAATATTTGTTTAGTTTTATTTTACATGCCATGTGGCTCTTAGTCCCACTAATCCTATCTATTGCACATCAAGTCTTGAATATGAGTGTCCTTAACTTTGTGTTATCCTAGATAAAAGAACAGGGATACATCCAATTTGAGATTTGTAGCATTTAATCAAAGGATGAATATTGTTTTGCCACCACAGTCTTGGAACACTGTGAGATTCCCAGGTAAAGTGCTTTAATTAACAATTTGATTTTTCCCTTTGAATTTGAGGGAGTGACAGTCTGTTCTTTAACCCTCTGACCGTTTGAGAACAGTGGTTGGCCGTTCCAATTGTAGGCATCAATATTATTTGTATGACTTAGGCCTTGAGGGTGTTTGAAGAACCAGAGAGGACTATGGTCACATGGTCACTATTTCCATTACTTTCAACCTCATACTTTCGTAACTTGCTGTAGGCATGGACATGCTATTTCTTCTATCTCCACCTGGGTAAGTGAGAGGTGCTGGAGAGAATCACATATTCCTATATATTAAAGCCATTGAAAATTCTTGGTTTAGCTATGAATTTAGAATATTTAGAATTCTAAATTCCAATTTAGCTATGCCCTCAGCCGTCAGTACTCTAGAGTCATTTTTACCAGTTTACCAGGCTAGCTTCATCCAACAGCTACTATCTTTGACCACTACTTGTTCACACTCTCCTCAGAGATGACCGCTCCTCCATTTCACTTGGAAAAATGAACTCCAATGTTCAAAAATGAACTCCAATGAATTCCAAAGGTGAACTCTTTCTACCCCCACCCCCATGACAATAAATGCATCTATATCTGAACTTACCCTTTTCTCCTTTCCCCCGCTCAGAAGAAACCCCAAAACATTAGAGGGTAGAAGATAGCCCAATTCTTCAAGACTAATACCTCCCTCTACCTGTGAGCTTGTTGTCATCTCTTTCAGTCTCCTTTGGTACCTGTCCCATCTTTGTTCTCTCTCTCTGTTCTCAAAGTTTATAAATGCTAACTCTCCTCTCTCTCCTTTCCATCACAGTGAAACCGCTAATTTGCAATAGGTAGCCACCATCTACACTCAGATTCAGGTTTGTTCTTTAACCAGTTGGTGGCTCTTCCACCTCAACCCTTCCAGTAACATCTCCCTGGCAAAAGTCACCCATCATGTCCCCAAAGATAGATCCATTACACTCTTCAACTTTCATGTCACTTTATTTTCCTATGACATTTGATCTTGCTGTGTCCTTCCAAAACTCTTCCCTTGGCTTCTGTCATACCATACTTCTTTGCCCTCCTTCTCTGAACATTCCTTCTCAGCTTTTCTTGATATATAGTAGTCTATAATCATCACAGCAGTAGCTAGCATTTATTGTTGGCCTAACATATATGAAGTATGTTATAAGCAATAGCCCACTTTAGTTCTCACAATAATGTTGTGAAATAAGCCGTGTGAATTGGTCTTTAGAAGCCAGACCAGAATTGGGTCACTAACCTATTCCCGAGTCAGTTGTGGAAATTCAGTCAGTGGGTTTACTCTTAGATCAATGAGGCCTATTTGTGACTGAGAGTAAAATGAGCTTCTGATATGTATTCTGATATGGGGATGTGAAGAAATGTCTATAAGAAAATTGGGGTTCAAATCCTAGCTCTGCCACTTACTAGCTCTGTGATCTTGGGCCACTTAATGTCTCTGAGCTTCAGATTGTTCTTATTGAAGGCAGATAATACTACATGCCTCATAAGGGTTGAGAAGGGTTAAATGAGTATATGTAAAGTGTTTAGCCTAGTACAAGCACACGACGTGCCCTCAGTAAATGCTAGCCAGTCTATCCTACCCCACTATCTTCAACATTTCTGCCACTGCAGTCCTCATAAAATGCAAACTATGTCCACCTCCTGCTTAAACTTCTTCAGTGACTCCCAATTGCCTAATAATCACATCTAGGTTAGAGTGCTTCAATCTAGCTTTTAAAAAGGTCAGGGAGTGAACTAGATCATGTAAAAGGTTATCAGAGGCAGGGTGAAGTTCAGGGTTAATTGGCTCAATGATATTATTTAAAAACCCAGGTTTCTTTCTCTCTCCTGCCATTCATAGAGTCAGCTCCATCCTAAAGCTGCTTCCTTTGTAGTTATAGTATGGTTGCCATAAGTGTTTGGGGCCATATATTTCTTGATTCATGCCCAGTGAGAGGAAAGGAGAGGCTTTCAGTAACTCACCGAGAATTACTTTCCCAGAAGCCTCTAGCAAACCTCTCTCGGTGTGTCGTTTGTCAGAATTGGTCATGTGCCATTCCAAAATCAGTCACTGGAAAGAGACTGGAAAGTGTACCCCCACTTATGCTACTTGGAACTAGGAGTTAGTGAGCTTCTTTGGAGGCATATGTGTTGTGGGGGAAGGGTGTATACTAAATAAAATTGAGTTTCTGTTAGAAGAATGGGGAATGGGTGCTGGGAAGGCCACATTCTATGTTCACTGCATAGACAAGGTCTTCTTGATGATCTTATCTTGAAGCACCAGTTATTTCTTGACATCCACAATTTTAACTCAGTGTTCACTTAATAATTATTTATCTATGGGTGAGTGAACTTTGAACCAAACGACTGCTTATAGTACCCAAAATGTGTAAGACAATTTTCTGGTCTCTATATCTGTGCTCTTTTTCCTACTGGTCCTAGAAATCATCACCTTCACCATTCCCAGTATCTCTCTCTCCCTCTCTCTCTCTTTCTCTCTCTCTCTCTCTTTCTCTCTCTCTCTCTCTCTCTCTCTCTCTCACACACACACACACACACACACACACACACACACACACCAAACCCCTCTCCACTTGAAAAACTGAGTTATTTTCCCTGCTCTGTGAGTGATTTCTGTGACCAAATTTGTTCATGACTTCTTTGTTCTTCTGTGGCTTCTTCTAGAAGACTTTTAAGGGTGGGAATTATGTCTTATCCTCTTATTCCTGGTAGATACATAATACATGATTCTGAATGCATGCATCAAAGATTGATCTTGTTCTACATCTTTTCAGATTGTAGATGTCTTTCTTGGTATAAATGTTTTTTAAACAAGTTCATTTATATAGGACTTTTCATCACTAGAAGTGATAAGAAAACTGTCTTCAAGGGTCTTAAAAAATCTAGTAGTATCTACTAAAGTCTTTTGCTTAAGATTCTTCTGCTTAAAATAAGCACTTACAGGATTGGCTTGGGGTGCATACTTGACTTTCACACATTGGTCCTAAGTTGGAAGCAGGGATAAAAATTGGAGAAGCTATCAGTCATTAATCAAGTCTTGGCCATTGGGGTCAGTTGTTACAGAAGTTAGTTTGGATTCCCAGATTGTTACTAGAGGTAGCAGTCTGACTTCCTGTAAATCCAACTCAGAGCAGTCTGGCTTCCTGGGTTATTCATGATAGGTAAGGGCTTGGTGGGCAGGTTGCTGCAGGTTGTGGGTTAGAGCTCTATTTTTTTAATTTGAGTTTTTTTACTTATTTTTGAGAGAGAAAGAGAGAATATGAGTGGGGGGAGGGATAGAGGTAGAGGGAGAAGCTGACTCCCCATTGAGCAGGAAACCCAAGGTTGGGTGATCTCAGGACCCCAGGGATCATGACCTGAGCCAAAGGCAGACACTTAACCAACTGAACCACCTAGGTGCCCCCAGAGCTCTATTTTTATATATGTCTGGCCACTGTTGGCTAGTACAGTCAGTATCTTTCTAGCACCTCAAAACTCTCTTTTGGGCCCTCTTCTATCTTCCTGACTTCCACTCTGAGATACTGAGTAGAGTAGAAGTCCGGAATGTGGAAGAGGGCCCAAGAGAGAGTCTTGAGGTACTAGAAATATGCTATAATCTATTTTTTTACCTGAGTGCTGGTTATTACATGAGTGTATACTTTTTGTGAAAATTTATTGAGCCATAAACTTATGGTTTATATGTGATATTTCAATACAAAATTTAATTTTTAATAAAGAATTTCACAAAAAGTTAAAAAATCACTTACAGATATTTTTTTATTATTAAAATGAATGCTACACACACGGCTGACTGAATTGTTTGGGCTGTAGGTCACCACAGCCTGCATGAAATGCTTTAGTGAAGAAATAACTTTCATCACTGGGGACCTGAGTCTGGAAACCAGTCCAGGAAAAGCAAGTGATTTTGTAGACTTTATTTGAATATTGCATTAAAACACAAACTGCGAGGCAAAGTGGTTCAGTACCTTCTTTCTGAAAGGCAAAATATAGCAACAGCCAAGACATTAAAAAGCTAGGTTTAGAAAGCACAAAAAGGAAGTCGTGCTAAGAATAGTGTCGTAGATCTTGGAACACTGAAAAAATAAAATAATGTAATAAATAGTATATGTATGTATAAAAAAGAATAGTGCTGTAGTGCTCATTGGGAATGTGTAGGTCTTTAGTCCTAATATATTTTGATTTATTACTCATTTTAATATGTGTACAAAACTGGTAAAATCCAAAATGTAACCACAGCAACGAAATTTTAAAAATAATGTAATCAAGATATTTGTTGTATTTCTAAACGGCAATGGAAGTCTCTAAGTCATCTTATAAACTCACAGCTGCTTCTCAGAGTTCTCCTAGGAGAAACCTTTGAAGTTCAGGGAGTGGTTAATGGTTCCTTTGATCTTCTTAGTCTTTTTGCACTTCAGGGAGATTGCCAGGAGGGCAATTTTGCTTATCACGGGGCCTATTGTTAAACAAAAACAAAAACAAAAAGCGACTTCCTAGATCTATTGAGATAGGTGGTGCAGGTGAGGGACTTTCCCATACTCGTCTGAATTGCTGCTTGTGGCTTGTTTCAAGAAGTAATTCTGCCCAAATTAGCCTCTCCCCTAATCAACTTCTAGTACCTATATGACTAGTTAACTGCCTCCAGTCCATCTTTCAATCTCTTTTTAAATGTCATCTCATTTGTGCTTGGCGTAATAATATGTGCATTAATTTACTTTCCAAATCATTTCATAAAATAGTCTTTGTTTTCCCTTGAGCAGTATGGGAAACTCTGAACATGAGGATATCAGAGAAGTCAAAATTCAAAATGATTATAGTTCTGTAGTGTCTTCTAATAGCATCTGCATTAAAGGTCATTGCAATAGTAAATCTATGAAGTATAAAAATTTTTTTAAGATTTATTTATTTATTTATTTGACAGAGAGAGATCACAAGTAGGCAGAGAGGCAGGCAGAGAGAGAGGAGGAAGCAGGTTCCCTGCCCAGCAGAGAGCCCAATGCGGGCCTCGATCCCAGGACCCTGAGATTATGACCTGAGCCGAAAGCAGAGGCTTTAACCCACTGAGCCACCCAGGTGCCCTGAAGTATAAAATCTTTGCATTATTAAATCTATTCCAAAAATATTTTAAGTATATATATGCTGTATGAAAAATATTCATATCCTGCCTTTAGTCTTAAAACAATTTTTGAAACAACTGCCTACCCACAACGGAATTTGTCTTATTCTAAAGTTTTGTTTTTTTTTTTTTACAACTTTTGGTGTTTTAACCCAAGTAACAATGCTTAGTCTGAAGAGAAATAAGTAGTATAAGGAAAAAAAGTATTTTACATGTGATGACTCTCAGATATAATCACAATATACATTTTGATGCATTTTCTTCCAATCTTGGTATTATGTAAATGTATGATATGTACTCTTTTTATGTAGGAGAGATTAGCTTGTTCTGTATATGTAGTTTGTATACTTTAATAAAAATTTGGTATTATATTATTTTCTTATGTTTTTAAATACTGTATTTTATGAATCATAATTGATTTACTTCTTTGTTATTGGATGAAAATATCTTGTTTTAAGGATTAGAAATAATTGGCTAATGTATCAGAATGTCCCCTTTTTCTCCCATAAGGGGCCTAAAAAATTAATTTGAAAAATCTCTTGAAGTATATACATACATGCGCATGTATCTGTTAAGTGAGAACAGAATTCAGAACTGCAGTGTAAATGAACAACTCACAGCGTCCCAGGACCACCATCATTACAACAATATATCCTCTTTATATTAATATGCACCTTCATCAATTAGAGTACATCTTTAGAGAGAAAATTTGGGGGAAGTTGAATATAATCAAACTATCTCACTTAATTCATCCATTCATTCATTTATTCAGTAAACACCTGTTGCTCCCCTGTTAAGCATTGTAGGTATCAAGGTGAGGGCAGACACAGCCCTTGCCTTGTGCAGAGCCCAAAGTCTAGATAAAGACAATCAAACCAAAGAATTTAATAACACACAGAAAGGGCTATGATGGGGAAAGCTGGGATTATGCTAGGTGCACTAAGAGAGTCAGTTGCATTTTCCCAATGAAGGCAATATTTAACCAGAGACTTAAAAAGTAAGCGGGAGTTAACTAAACAAGAGACAGTATGGGCGAAGCCTGGGGAAGATCAGAATGCCTGGAGAAAGCCGAAGAGGAAGCTGGACGTGTTTAGCCAAAGCCAGATCATAAAGCGCATTGTCAATCCCCATAAATTTAGAGTTTATCTCCAGAGGCACTGAGAATCTATGGAAGGTTTGTTCTTTGAAAAGATTACTCTCTCTGCAGTCTAAAAAATGGATGAGAACAGGAATTAAGGGAATCAAGCATTGTTGCTGAGCTACGATGGAAAGAGCAGCTCTTTAGCTACAGTGAGGGGTCCTAGGTGATGGCTGGACGTGGAACTCTGTCACCGTCCTTTTCATCCAGCCATTTGTTGCATTTAGCTTTTGACCCTTTCGAACCAACCTAGCATATATTAAGCACCAAATAAATGGTTGCTGGCTTTGTTTGCTCTTTGATGTGTTTGGAGAAGAAATCCACCACCTAATTCTACCTTTTTCTTCTCCCAAAGAATAAAGCACTGCGAGAGAAGGTCTCTATCGTAAGGAACTATGGGCTTCTCCACTTTCCTACAATGACTCAGCTATTCGGAGGCAGCTGCACAGAAAACCACCACATTCCTGATCTGTATAAAGAGGACAGTACCTCAGCTCTGCTGATGTTAGTAACATGCGGGTTTCCCCTATTACAACAGTAATGCATGTTCAACATAAAAACATGGAAAACACAGACTAGTGAAAAAAAGCGAAATAGCCACCATTGTGCCACCCCCAAATGACAACCACTATTAATATTTTGAGGCATTTCGTTTTAGTCTTTGTTCATAATTTGGGAAGAATTGCTTTTAGATCATTGTGATACATACCCACACATACACACATGTATATTTATACCCTGATTTTTTTTAAACTTAACATCATAACGTAGAAAAATGTCATGTCATTTGAAATATTACATTAAAATTGTAGTTGTTGCAAAAATCCCACTGTATGTATTCCAATCAAATTCAACACAAAGCCATCTTTACGTTGTTACCAGTGTTTGTACTATAAATAATACTATCCTGAGTAGTTTGTGTATGAAAGTTTTAGGGGTACTTAGGGTTGTGCTTTTGAGATAAACTCCTAGAACCAACCTAATAAGTCTTTTTTTTTTTTAAAGATTTTATTTATTTATTTGACAGAGAGCGAGATCACAAGTAGGCAGAGAGGCAGGCAGAGAGAGAGGAGGAAGCAGGCTCCCCGCTGAGCAGAGAGCCAGACGCAGGCCTCGATCCCAGGACCCTGAGATCATGACCTGAGCCGAAGGCAGAGGCTTAACCCACTGAGCCACCCAGGCACCCCAACCTAATAAGTCTTTTTAATAGGCTTTTAGCATATACTGCCAATTCGATTTACAAAAAGGAGTGTACCAGATTTACATTTCAACATATGAGAGTACTTGTTCTAATTAGACAACATTGAAAAGAAACCTTTGTTAATTTAACAGCCAAGGACATTTTTTTCAAAATAATTTAAAATGTTAGCAGTGTTTTTATATAACCATAATAACTAAGTAAGCTAAAGGGGGGAACTGACTGCTCCGTCACTGACCCACACCCATACTAACAGATGAATTGGCTGAACCTTCCATAACTTGGTGACATGAGTAGTAAGTATCAGGATTTCAATATTCCTTGACATAATTCTAATTTTTTTGTTCATGTATTTAGTTCTGATGGACTCTGTTTCCTTGTAACTTTAGGCCACATTATTTTACATATTAACTCAAAGATTTAAAGGAATGGGTGTGCCATAAACCATAGCACCAACCAATGATCAGTATGGTTTTGAGTGAGTTAATTTAATTTAATTTAATTTGTTTCTCAATGTTTCAAGTTTTTATTTAAATTCTGGTTAGTTAACATGTAATGTAATATTGGTTCCAGGAGTAGAAGTTAATGATTCATCACTTACTATAACACACAGTACTACACACAAGTACCCTCTTTAATACCTACCACCCATTTAGCCCATCCCCACCTCATCTCCAGCAACCCTCAGTTTGTTCTCTATAGTTAGGAGTATTTTATGGTTTGCCTCTCTCTTCCCCCCCTCATGTTCATCTGTTCTGTTTCCTAAATTCCACATATGTGTGAAATCATATGGTATCTGTCTTTCTCCGACTGAGTTATTTCACTTAGCAATAATATACCTTGGCTCCATCCATGTTGTTGAGTGAGTTAATTTTAGATGGAAAAGTTAAAAGCTGAATATTCAATTGATAAAAATAATGACTTAATGAGAGAAAACACAAGAGGGCAATCCTGCACAATAAAATATGTTTGCATAAGATAAATTCATTATTTTTAATCACGTGTAATTCTTTCAATAGACATTTACAGTCTTGTCAGTATGTGTTATCTTTTTATTAACTGTGATAGAAGAGTGACTTTGCAAGGAAATTTAGAGCCAACATCCATACAGTGAATTTTGCATGTATTTGAGTTATATTTTTTTAATCCCAGAAAGAAGTGAGTCAACTTTCCATATTGCCTGGTTTCAGTTTATAGAAAAGCAAGGGTATAGATCCTCTATAGAAGAGACACCAAAGATAAAATATCTTTTTCCTCCTGGATTCGTTACATATGTATATGTGTATGTATATGTATATGTATATGTATATGTATATGTATATGTATATATATTTTAAAGATTTTATTTGAGAGAGAGAGAATGAGAGAGAGAGAAAACATGAGAGGGGGGAGGGTCAGAGGGAAAAGCAGACAATCCCTTCTGAGCTGGGTGCCTGATGTGGGACTCATCCTTGGACTCCAGGATCATGACCTAAGCTGAAGGCAGTCACTTAACCAACTGAGCCACCCAGGCCCCCTATATTTTTTAAATGGAAATAATCTCATTTTTTTAAACTAGGAATATGTGATCCATTAAATCTCAATGAAGAGACTATTTTTAAAAATAAAAAAATAAATTGCTAAAGACAGTGCATGTTCTAATGATTAGATCAGAAAACATGTATGGTCTTTTACATATTTTCATTTCCTGATACTTAAATAGGACTATAATTTTGATTAACTGACTAGGCTCTAAAAATTAAGAGTATGAGAAAATGGGACATTTAAGACAATTGCATGTACATTTGTATGTGCAAATTCTCACACATCTTGATTTCATCTGCAGAGCAAGAACAGAGATAGTATCTGTGTGGTCATACTTCCATACCCCCATAGCCCTCCCCTATCTCAAACTCATTTGGAGTTCAGAGTGCCAAACAGGATTAAAAGAGAACAATGGAGAAAGAGAGAGAGAAGAGAGGGAGAGCGCAAGAGAAGAAGGGAGGGAGGGAGGGAGGTGTTTTTCTGAGCAGATTAATAGGAGCAAGTCCTAAGAATTCTGTGATCAAGTACCTGGTACTTAGAAACAATATAACACAATAGTTAATCACCTGGAGTTTGAATCCTCAGTTCCGCTATATACTAGCTGTGTGACTTTGGACAAGTTCTTAATCTCTCTGTGCCTTATTTTCTTATATGTATAGTGCAGTTATAATCATTCACATATCATAAGGTTTGTTTTGTATATTAAGTGAAGATATAAATACTTAGAGCAGTGTCTGGTACAAATGAAGCTTTATATCAATAATTGCTATTATGCAAGGAGCCTAGGAAAATCTCCAGTGGAAGTAAGAACCCAGATGTCAGAACATGAAAATACAGGCAGGAATCCTATTGGACATACTGAACCAAAAATACAAAAATTTTAGATTATAACCATTTTTTTCAAGCTAAGCTTGGTTAAGGGTTTTCTACAATTCCTAAGGGGAAGGACTCAGAAATTAGCAATAGTTAACTTACTAAGTACTGTAAGAGTTTTGTTCACATTAACCATGTGGAAAACCATATCTGCTTCTTCCTCCAATATGAGGAATGGCTAGTTATTCTAAAGTGTTTAATGCCCATAAAACTCTCTATTAAAGAGCCCCGAAGGTCACTGCCGTTACTCACAGGATCTGAACTGACAAGTATGCTTCGACTGGTGGAGTTAGGATACAGGTTTTCTGAGAGGGCAAATGAGATAAGCAGCACCTTCTAGAAGGAGCTGCTTTAACAAAGCTGATTTCTGCCATATACATACAACATGACCTGCAGTGCAAGATAGTTCCATCAGGGCACTTTCATTTTCAGAGACTAGTCTCTCTCCAAGCAACCCTGAAATTGGAAACCCAAGATGCGCAAGTTCTCTTCTAGCCACTGCCGTTGCCACAGGCAATGGATTCTCCGTGGTTCTGTTTGTTCTCTGAGTGAATTTCTCATCCCCATTATAGTGGTTTCTGAGTTGTTTGAAATATTGAGTAAAACGTTAAACGAATCATTTAAAAATTATTAACAATATTGTACTTTTGCTTTGCATTATTCCATCTATATCTTCCACTTTAGATCGAGTGGTTAAAATCTTGCAATATCTTGCTAGGAAGAAATAATTACAGTAGTTTTAAGTACTTGTGCATATTTCTACAGAGATCATTTTGGAATATCAATGAAAATTTCTGTTGTATGGTGCTTGAGCAATTCTGAGTGTTACTGGGGTTTAAGAAGTATCCAGTGTACTGGGAAGATTTCACCAGTAAAAGCTGCCTAATTGACTTTATTATACGGTAAATTTCTCTTGATGAATTACCTAAAGTTACAGTTTTAACTTTCCAAGTTCTGGCATTTAATTTCCAGGTTCTGGTCTGAGTGGATTAGACCAACCAAGTTTTGTTTATTTTGTGTTTTTTTTTTTTTTACGGGTTTTTTTTTTTTTTTTTTTTTTTTCCCAGTGCTCCAAGATTAATTGTTTATGCGCCACACCCAGTGCTCCATGCAATACCCACCATCGGGCTCACCCATTCCCCCACCCACTCCCCTCCAAGACCCTCAGTTTGTTTCTGAGTTCAAAGCCTCTCATGTTTCATCTCCCTCCCCAATTTACCCCACTTCCCATTTCCTTTCCTTTTCCTACTGTCCTCCATATTACTCCTTGTGCTCCACAAGTAAGTGAAACCATATGATACTTGACTTTCTTTGCTTGGCTCATTTCACTCAGCATAATCTCCTCCAATCCAGTCCATGTTGCTACGAAAGTTGGGTATTCATTCATCCTTTCTGATAGAGGCATAATATTCCATTGTATATATGGACCACATCTTCTTTATCCATTCGTCTGTTGAAGGACACCTTGGCTCTTTCCACAGTTTGGCGATTGTGGCCATTGCTGCAATGAACATTGGGGTACATATGGCCCTTCTCTTCACTACATCTGTACCATTGGGGTAAATACCCAGTAGTACAATTGCAGGGTCATAGGGTAACTCTATTTTTAATTTTTAAAGGAATCTCCACACTGTTTTCCAAAGCAGCTGCATCAACTTGCATTCCCTCCAACAGTGTAAGAGAGTTCCTGTTTCTTCACAGCCTCTCCAACACTTGTTGTTTCCTGTCCTATTAATTTTGGCCATTCTGACTGGTGTAAGGTGGTATCTCAATATGGTTTTGATTTGAATTTCCCTGATAGCTAGTGATGACGAATATTTTTTCATGTGTCTGTTAGCCATTTGTATATCTTCTATGGAGAAGTGCCTCTTCATGGCTCCTACCCATTTTTTGAAGTGATGATCTTTATTTTGGTTGTCAAGTTTGAGGAGTTCTTTATAGATCTTAGATATCAGCCCTTTGTCTGTAGTGTCATTTGCAAATATCCTCTCTGATTCGGTGGGTTGCCTCTTTGTTTTGTTGACTGTTTCCTTTGCTGCACAGAAGCTTTTTATTTTGATGAAGTTCCAAAAGTTCATTTTTGCTTTTGTCTCCTTTGCCTTTGGAGACGTGTCTTGAAAGAAGTTGCTGTGGCCGATGTCAAAGAGGTTACTGCCTATGTTCTCTTCCAGGATTTTGATGGATTCCTGCCTCACGTTGAGGTCTTTCATCCATTTCGAGTTTATCTTTGTGTGTGGCATAAGAGAATGTAGACCAACCAAGTTTATAAGAGATTGATGATAAATGCAGTGAGCACTGTGCCAAGTGAGGGAGGGAGAGAAAGAGTAAACTAATAATTGCACAACTAACTGTCAAATTAAAAACTGAGCAAAGAAGTCCTGGGAGCTGTAGAACTTGAATGGAGCATGATCATCAAGTAAATTGTGAGAAAAGACTTTTTTTAAGCTTTTATTTATTTACTTATAAGAGAGAGAGTGATAGACAGGAAGAGAGAGAGAGAGTGCAAGTGAGCACAGGGAGGTGCAGAGGGAGAGGGAGGGAGTCTCAAGAAGAGTCCACACTGAGCACAGAACTTGGCTCTGGGCTCGATCTGATGACCCTGAGATGATGACCTGAGCCAAAATCAAGTCAGTCATCAACCTCACTGACCACCCAGGTGTCCATGAGAAAAGACATTTTTTTAAGGTTTACAATTTAGCATTTTTGTTTATTAAGTATGTTATCATACTGTAAGAAATTGCTGTGTCTGTCTCCACAATAAATTTATCTGTCACACGGACTTATAATTTACCCTGCAGTGTGCTTTCCAGGGTTCTCCAACTTCAAACTGTGTCTTCAGCTTCTGCTTTTTCTACACTTTTATACAGGCCATTTCCAATTATTGATACATTCTTTCTTTATCCTACTATCACAGATCAAGTTATATGAAAGGAAGGAATTCTTTCAGCTTTGGAGACTTTTCTTTCACTGTGTCTTAATGTTATTAGTCAAAATCTGAATTTGTGGGTTCCTTAGTGCCCCACTACAAACACTCATGGCAAAAACAAGCTCCTTCAGGCTAGGAACTATGCCCGCCTGATCTTTGTAGCTTCAGAAACTAACACAGTGCTTGGCACAAAGTAAGTGCTCATGAAATGCTTGTCAAGTACTGTTGGCTCAGCTGGGCAGCATTTATTATCTTGAACTGGTAGAATGTGGTCCCCAGATGTGCACTTGAGGCTATAATACATTGCTTCTACTGTGATGTGCTCATATAGTATGTGAGCCTGGCCTGCTTACCATATCACTATACATCACATAGTGAAGGCCACAGGCTACCTACCACCTGCTTTGAGAATCAGGAGTCCAAAGATATGAATCATGCACGGATAGTTTTCTTCTCCCAGAGTTCCCCCACTTCAGGGGTATAGGTGACATTCTTCTATGTCAGATTCTAAAATGCCCGCCATGAGCTTTGGGAGATCTCAGACTCCTAGACAGTTTTCATAAATAAGAGTTTGGAAGGGCCTTTTAGATTTGATGCATGGCAGCCTTAATCTGCTAACATTTTAATAATCTTAATCTATAAAATATCAAGTAGCGAGAGCAGTTGTGTTCCTAGGACAGTAATTACAGCAGTGGTGGAATCACCATACCGTGTAAATATGGATTAAACACAAAGAATAAATGGAAATTTAGGTGTGCTTAATTATTTCATACTTTTGCCCAAAACTTCATTTAATCCCCTTCATTTCCATGTTTAAAAGTTAATATTGTGAAGCCTATTCCATAAAATATTATTTTTAAATTTACAGTGATATAATATTTTCACAAGTTCCTAACCTTGGATCCATTGCTAATTTGGTCAAGAAATCACTTGACTCCTTATTATTAGCTTAGATTAGTCAAAAAATAATCAGTTTCGGCTTGCATGACTTTAGCCTTTAATCTTGTGGTTGTAGTTGTGGGGAGCATGTTGTGGGGGAGCCTTTAAGGCTATGTGTGAACTCTACTGGAAGGAAGGCACGTCCTGGGCACATAGAAGAGGAGGGCGGTGTATGTGTGGTTGTGTGTGCAGGTGCTGTGTTCTCTTTATTCTGTTCTCAAGGAATTTGAAGGGTTCTTCAGTTCTAGAAGACTAATTCTGTTTATAAGCATGGAAATATATTAATGATATACTATCAGTGAAAAGTTGTAATTACATGTAAGTTCTGTCTGTGTATATGTATTTTAGCACAGAATAAATTTGGAAACACGCTCATCAGATTATTACTTGATAATCTCTAGGTGGTAGAAATAAGGATATTTATGTATTTTTGTCTGTATTTTCTTTTTAAAAAATCATTTATTTATTTGAGAATGAGAGAGAGAGGGAGGAAGGGAGTGTGCAAGCAGGGGAAGGGGCAGATGGAGAGAGAGAACCCCAGGCAGATTCTGGCTGACAGTTGAGCTGACTCAGGGCTTGATCCCATGACCCCGAGATCATGATCCTAGCCAAAATCAAGAGTCGGACACCCAACTAACTGAGCCATCAAGGTGCCCTTTGCTTTTATTTTCTAATTATTCTTCAGTGATCATATTTTGGTTTTGTAATAAAATTGGGGAACATTTTTTAATGTCTGATTTCCAAAACAGGTACTTAAGTGCATTTGCAAATTACATATTTTAACAAGTATAAAATTATAGTTAATCAAATCATGTTGGGTGAATCATTTATTATAATAAGCAAAACAAGTCTAATATGTATCTATTATAATAAGCAAAACAAGTCTAATATGTATCATCAAATAATATTTTATACATATTGAATAGTATCTATGAACACTTTTTGTTAAATCTTTAAGTTGAGGGATGCCTGGGTGGCTCAGTCAGTTCAGTGTCTGCCTTTGGCTCAGGTCGTGATCCCAGGGTGCTGGGATCGAGCAGGGAGCCTGCTTCTCCCTCTGCCTGCTCTGCTTCTGCTCTCCCAAATTGTGCTTGCGCCCTCTTTCTCTCTCTCTCTCTTTCTCTGACAAACAGATAAAATCTTAAAAAAGATGAATTTTAAATTGAAATAATTTATATATGCTTCTAGTAAAATTTCCAACAGTACAAAGAAAGTACAGAGTAGGGGTCCCTGGATGACTCAGCGGTTAAGTAACTGACTCTTGGTTTTGGCTCAGGTCTCTCAGGGTCCTGGGATAGAGCCCTGTGTTGGGCTCCATGCTCACTGGGGAGATTGCTTGAGATTCTCCCTCTCCCTCTTCCCCTATTGTTCCCCACCGCTCATACTCTCTCTCTAAAAATAAAATAAAATATTTAATAAAAAAAGAGAAAGTACAGGGAATAAAACAATTTCCTCCCATCTGAGACTTCTAGTCTTCCTCCCAATGGCAATAACAATTACTAGTTTCTTGCATATCATTACAAAATCACCATATGATATATAAGCATATAGATGTATTTATATATTCTTCTCCTGAATAGAAGTATACTAAATATAGCATTGCATATTTTCATTTGCTTTCTCTCTCTCTCTCTCTTTTTTTAAATGCACCAGTCAGGTGAAATTAACCGTTTTTTTTTTTTTTTAAGATTTTATTTATTTGACAGAGAGAAACACAGCCAGAGAGGGAACACAAGCAGGGGGAGTGAGAGAGGGAGAAGCAGGCTTCCTGCCGAGCAGGGAGCCCAATGTGGGACTCGATCCTGGGTCTCCGGGATCATGACCTGAGCTGAAGGCAGTTGCTTAACCAACTGAGCCACCCAGGCGATCCTGCTTTCTCTCTTTTTTAAATATTTTATTTATTTATTTGAGAGAGAAAGAGAGGGGGAGAACAAGAGAGCACAAGAAGTGGGAGGAGCAGCAGGAGAGGGTGAAGAAGGCTCCCTACTGAGCAGGGAGTCTGACTCAGCACTCAGTCCCAGGACTGTGAGATTATGACCTGAGCCGAAGGCAGATGCATAAGTGACTAAGCCAACCAGGTACCCCTCATTTGCTTTCTCTTGAGATTATGTATTAGAGATCATTCCCTATCAGCCCATGTAGTTCTCCATTTTTTTTCCTATGGACTGCATAATGATACATTTTAGGATGATTTTAGGATGAATCCTAATTTGTTCAGTTAGTCCTCTGTTCATCAACATGTCTTCAAAAGAAAAAAAATATTTTTAGCTATTTCAAACAATGTAGCCTTGAATAGTGTTGTTCATTTATCTTTGAGAACTTGTATGAGTATTCCAGAGAACAGATTGGTAGAAGCAGAGGGTTAGGTCAAAGACATGTGCGCTGAAAACACTGATATATATTTTTCAAATTACTCTCGAAAGAAGTTTTATTTATTTACATCCTCACTATCTTGTATGAGAATGCTAGTCTTATTGAATCAATGCCAATAATTACTTATAGATGGAAACAGTAACTTGTCTTGATTGCTCTTGCTTTAATTATGAGCAATATGATCCCTTTCTGCGTTCTTATACCTGATTCTGAGAATTGCTTGTTAGTTTTCCATTCCTCAGTTTTACATTGTATTTTTTTCTAAGAGCTCTTCCAGCAAGGGCTAATGAGTTAACAGATGATAATAAAAAAAACATTATCTCAAAATTAGTTTCTTCTAAGTTGTTTGCCATTGATGTCTTGAAAAACATAGATTCCATTCCACTTAGTTCAATAAACATTTAAGGAAAGCTTCCCACATGCAGAGCTGTACACTTTAGGGGGACAAAAGGATGAAATGGGTAAAAGGTTAGCTCAGGAAGCCCACAACTTAATACAAAAAATGAAAACAAAAAGTCATGCTCTTATAATAGTACGAGGGTGTGGAAGAGTACGAGAGATTACTTTAGACAGATCAGAGTCAGGGAAAGTTTAGTGGGGTAGGTGCAGTATGATCTGGGCCTTGAAGGACCAATGTGTTAATTTCTAGGGCTACTGTAGCAAAGAACCAGCAACTGGTGGCTTAAAACAGCAGAAATTCACTATCTCACAGTTCTGGAGGCTGGTATTGGTAGGGCCATGCTGCTTCTGACAGCCAGGGTGTAAAATCCTTCCTTTCTTCTGCTGAGCTTCTGGTGGGGGCTGGCAGTCCTTGGGCCCCTGGCTGCATCTGCCCGGTCTCTGCGCCTACTGTTACCTGGTGGTCTTCACGCTACGCTTGTCTGTGTCTAAGTCCAAATCTCCCCTTTTCATAGGGTCACTGGACGTACTGGTTGGATAGGATCCATCCCAATGATCTATCTTAACTGAACTCAATCATCTGCAAAGACCCTGTTTCTTCTTCTTCTTCTTTTTTTTTTTTTTAAGATTTTATTTATTTGACAGAGAGAAACACAGCCAGAGAGGGAACACAAGCAGGGGGAGTGAGAGAGGGAGAAGCAGGCTTCCTGCCGAGCAGGGAGCCCAATGTGGGACTCGATCCTGGGTCTCCGGGATCATGACCTGAGCTGAAGGCAGTCGCTTAACCAACTGAACCACCCAGGCGCCCTCAAAGACCCTATTTCTAAGTAAGTTTACATTCATGGGTTGGGGGTTAAGGCTTCCCCATATCTTTCTGAGGAATTCATTTTAATTCATAAGAATGGATAAAATTTCAACAGAGGAAAGGGGGAGGGCAGCTGGTAAAGGGTAGGAATCCTAGGAGAAGAGAAATGAGTAAATACTGGTCAATACAGGGCATGTCCAGAAACATCAAGAACTTTGTGCAGATTTTTGAGAGCATGTTGCACGTTAGAAAGCTGTGGGAGAGGTCACACACGTCGCTTACTCTAAAAGAGGCCCCAGGGTTGTTTGTGGCTCTCTGGAAGACTTTTCTTTCTGCTTTTCTCCTTAGCAGTTTCAGACTGGCTCGCCAAAACATCTGGGACTAGAAAAATGCAATTTGAAAAACGTCTTCTCCTTTAAGTTCTTAAGAACTTTTTCTGCACCTTTTTCTCAAAAGAGTATATAAAAGCGGGTTAATGGCTGAATTACAGAGTGCCGGCCAGGTGGATATCGTGTGCGTCCGCGGAGGCAGGTGGATATCGTGTGCGTCTGCGGGGGCTGTCCTCCCACTGTTTACCATTGTGCTGACCTGCAATATGCTTACACTTACCTAGTGGACCCAGCAACAAAGAAAATAAAAGTCATCAGAAATAGATGAAAGGTACCATTGTATATGCCAGAGAAGAAGTGCTGCACATTTCCAAAATTCCCTGCTTTCTCCTCCAAGGAGAAGGGGAGCTGGGCAGGTATGAAGTATCAGTCATCCTCTAAGACTAGGTAGTGTTCCTATCTGGGGCTGTTTCTCCTGAGATCCTCAAATACCTTTAGAATCTTCTTGGCTCTTCTTGACAGAGAAGGCTATACCTGGCTTCCTGTTTCTCAGCAATTGCCTTTCAACGTCATGTAGCCAGTTGGCTTGATCCCCTGGCTGCTTCTGTTGCTCTGACATAACACAGTGTGCCAACACACAGGTAGGGAGCAAGAACAAAACTTTATAAGCCTGAAAGGGGTTATTAGCCTGAGTACCCAGTGTTGCAAGCAGCTGGCTTATATTCAAAAGACCACCATCTTTACAGTGGGGAAAGCTTGAAAAGGCAACTTAAATTCAGATTTAAATTCCAGTGCTAATACTTGTTTTAAGGATGTTTTATGTTCTGTGCCAGACACCATGCTTCTATGTGGACACATTGTAGCCAATGTGTACACTCAAGGTATGCAGGAGACCAAAAAGCTATCCCCCAGACAGGACTGAATGCAATAGGCTCGGTTCTCACCCATAACATAGCATTTTAATCAGCAGGTGGTCCTGTTGGTACAGTTTAATTCAAAACAAAAACTGCACTAAAAATATTTGCTATTAAGATCAGGGATTCTTAATTATGGTACATTTTCTTAATGCAACATTTTAAAATTCTAGCCCCAAATGTGTTCATTGCCCTCTGGAAGAGTTAGGTATCAGTTTTTCAAAGAGTAATTTGACTTTAAGATAGAAATAGCTTTTGTTGACGAGTCTACAGTTTATTCACTTATTACAGATTTTTTTAGCACTTTTCATGTGTGGGAACTAAAGTATCCCCTAATCTATGTAATTGGCTTTTAGAATAAACAAATATATGAAAAACTTAACAGCAAACATCAGCCTAGGAAAATCTACACAAGCAATACTTTTTTTAAACCATAAATAATAATCACACTGCATTATCTTTGCATTCAAGAACACTGCAAAATAAATATCACTTTAAAAGAAAGCCCCTTTCTCCTTAGTATATAATAACAGGAGAGAAAAACTTTCAGGATCGTTCTTTCTTAGTATGGTGTGTGTTCAGGAAATAAAGACATTTATTTAAAGAAATATATTTTATTTCCTTAGGGAGAGAGAGGAAGAGAGCACGCACACGTGTGGGGTAAGGGGGAATGGAGAGAGAGGGAGAGAGAATCTCAAGTAGACTCCATGCCAAGCGTCAAGCCTGACACAGGGCTCAATCTCAGAATGCTGAGATCCTGACCTGAGCCACAATCAAGAGTCAGATGCTTATCTGACTGAGCCACCCTGGTGCCCCAAAAGAAGTATATATATTTTAAAGTAATAGCAACAAGTTTAGTCAGATTTGTAGAGAATAATTGCTTCATGCTTATCCTTTTTCCTTTTTGCCTCTCCATTCTTTTAATCAACTTCTCTTTTCTTCTTTCATGTTCTTCCCTGATTTTAGTTCTTTTCTTTTTTATTTCCATCTTCCCTTGTTAAACTTTCCATTTTTCCCTTCCTTCCTTTCTTTTTCCTCTTGACTTTCCCCCTCTTTCCTTATCACATTTTATAAATATAGCAGCATATGCAATATAATTATTATTTCTTCAATGTTAAACATGTATTACATAGTTGTTAAATATTTTAATTAAAAAAAATTCCCAAAACCCAACTGGTAACAAATAAAAGGACAAAACTCATCAAGAAATTGAAACTTTTCTGCCTCTTTCTCATTTTACAGACTGTCTACAAATAAATGATTGCACTTTTCCTATTCAAATACTAGAAGGTAAAAATAAATAGAAAATTTAAAAATTACTGTTTAATCAAAATCAATTATAATGAAAATTTAAAAGAAATTACATAACTTCTGTGATATTGTTTCTCTAATCTTTATATTACCGAAAACAATACAACTAGAAAAATATTCACCCATACTTGTTACTCTTGGTTGATAAGAAATATGGACATTATAGAACAAAAATATATGGTAATAGAAAATACACTAGCAAGAAAGTTTCCTAGAAAAAATGATGCCTATGGATCAAAGCAGAATACTTGAGATACTGGGAAGGCATGGTAGCTTCGAAGGTGGTTCTCCACACAGCTGTGAATCTTGCTTTAAGGTATAAAGGTAGCAAGAACTTGAGCATCCCAAGAACATTCTGATTAACGTCCCATTTGAGGATACTTTGAAACGAAAATCCCAGAAATTCATTTTTAAGATATTTTTTTTCTTGGGGAATTGTTTCTCAGGTAAAAGCATGACTAGGCATTCAATATTTTTTTCAGAAACTGTGGTTAATAAACTATGACTGATGAAAACAAACAAACAAACAAACGTACAAGCTCTGTTCAAGTAGAGGAAGAATGATACAGATGGATTCTAATTTGTAAATGGAGGAAATAGGAAAGATTACACCGGTAATACCTGATGTTCTTTCCTTTGGGTTTTGCTGCTTAAAGGGCTCACCACCTCTCCACCTCTTCTATTACTTTTGATCAAATTGATTCAAGCCTTCTGCATTATCATCTTCCTAACTGTTCACTTTCTGAGACTTCCTTGCTGTGTTCAAGGGCAACACCTTTGAAACTAACAGACTGGGGTGCGGAGGAAGTATTGTTGAGATCTGATACTTTGATGCAAACACAATATATTTGGTACTGAAGTGGAACGAATGTTAATCCCCTTTGTGCATTTACCTCAACTTTCCTCTTCCTTTGTTTTCAATGATGTCATTTTTTCTTCTACAACCGTCAAAAGTACTGCCCATGCAATGCCTCGCATGAAACCTACAAATTTTGCATGCTTCTCTATCCGTGTGGATCTCTTCCCTGCCAAATGGTTTTACCGTGCATTGGGAATTTTTTTCTTCTGTGCTCTCACATTATAATGTAATTTATCAATTGTCCCAGCAGTAATTCATCAATGAGGTAAATTGTCCTCATGTTGGCTTAACCACGAGCGCCAGCGATCTACTTCTGCTGCTTGTTTAGGGCTTGTTGACGTCCAGAAAACTTTAGAACTGCACAGCCACATTCTGCCCACAGAGGCATTATGGAAGAAGTAAAGCAAGCCATCCTGTAGGCAGGATTCCAATCTCCTCAGCTCACCCTCACTGAGAGGATCTGCCACCATGTTTAAAATTCTCCCCTTATGTTTCAAGTAAATCCAGAGCAGATTTCATGTCCTCTTTTCATGCTAATGTTTAATCCTCACAATACCCAGGGTAGGAAAAGTACAGGTATAATCAATCAGCATCCTGGACGCATTCAGAGAATAGACTATTATACAATTGTTAGAAGGACTAAACTAAATATGCATGAAAATACGTAGAGGAATGGGCACAAAACCATGAAAGAGTGGTTATTTCTCTAGAGGTATTATGGAGGATCTTAATTTTGCCACTATATATTTCACTAACTTGAATTTTCAAATAAAAATAGTGTTTTTTTAAATTTTATACATTTAAAAAAGATTTTTATTTATTTATTTGACAGAGAGAAACACAGCGAGAGAGGGAACACAAGCTGGAGGAGTAAGAGAGGGAGAAGCAGGCTCCCCACTGGCTTCGCAATCCTGGGACTCTGGGATCATGATCTGAGCTAAAGGCAGACACCCAATGACTGAGCCACCTAGGCGCCCAAATTGTTTTGTTAGCAAAAATGCACATACATGGAAACATACCCTAAATACACATAAAAACTCAAAAGACAGTGCCAGGCAAACCAGAGTGGTTGGGAACCAGGAACAGCATTCTGCCTCTGGACTTCAAGTCTAGTGTGCTTTTTAAGAAAATAACACCACTTATATTCTTGTGCAAGCCACCCCAGGACTCCTCCTTCCTCTGCCCCTACTGGCATCCCCTTGATGAGTCACTCAATCCCTAGCCCCCAGCCCCTGGGCATCCTTGAAGGGACTCTGGTGAATGAGCTTGTTCTCTTGAGGCAGATCCAATGGAAAATTTGTGCTGCCTGTTGGATGGTACTGAAAAGGATCCTTGAGAACAAATCTGGGGCATAGTGTCATGATCAGTTAGAGATGCCAGCCATCTTGCATTTGCTAACTCAGACCATGCATACCATGATGAATATCATCTCCAAAGCTACCACTACCTCCACAACTTCTCCCCAGGCTTCATAACTCAGGCATTAAGAAATTCTTGAGGGCGCCTTGGTGGCTCAGTGGGTTAAAGCCTCTGCCTTCGGCTCAGGACATGATCTCAGGGTCCTGGGATCGAGGCCCGCATCGGGCTCTCTGCAGGGCAGGGAGCCTGCTTCCTCCTCTCTCCCAGCCTGCCTCTCTGCCTACTTGTGATCTCTCTCTGTCAAATAAATAAATAAAATCTTAAAAAAGAAAAAAAAAGAAATTCTTGAAACTTGGCAAAACAGAGAGCAAACCTCCAACACATTCAAGAAGAAATTCTTGAAACTTGGCAAAACAGAGAGCAAATCTCCAACACATTCTGAGTCGTCATTTGAGTTACTGCATATTTGATTTCTCGGAGTGTATACTTCGGAAAGTAGATGATTATCAGTTGCCCAGAATTGTTCTACTTTCCTTGATTCATTTTTCCTTGAGTGTTAAGAATTTTTATAAGCTTATTTGCTGTATTATCACAACATCTTGGAATAATAGAATCATAGATTTATTTCATTCTTTTGCTGCTGAGCATAACTATACTCAAACTGACTCTGTTCTTATTCTTTTATCTCCAGGAGGCTCTATAGCTTTAAAATTTGGCATCTTTTCTTTTTATGCTTATTTCTGTCATATATAGATCTACTAAATTACTCGGTATTACCTTATTTTTTTTAAGATTTTATTTATTTGACAGAGAGAAACACAGCCAGAGGAGGAACACAAGCAGAGGGAGTGAGAGAGGGAGAAACAGGCTTCCCGCCGAGCAGGAAGCCCGATGTGGGACTCGATCCTGGGTCTCTGGGATCATGACCTGAGCCGAAGGCAGTCACTTAACCAACTGAGCCACCCAGGCACCCCAATATTACCTTATTTTAAAGTCTATCACATCTTATTATATTCCAAATTCAATGTTTGTGTATTTCATCTTCTCATTTGAATAAATAAATATTAAGTGTCAGTCAAAAAGTGTTAACAATCAGTGTTGCACTGAACCCAATGATAAATATTTGGCCTTTAAAAGATTCCTGAAAATGTGACTCTTATTTGCCCAAGTACTTAAAACCAATGGAAATGTCTTTGTTAATTATGAATAGATGCAATAAAAGAGGCTTAAAAATAGTATTGGGGTGATACTGCTGACTACTGAGTCTGGGTTTTTTTCTATTTAACATTTTTCTTAGTATATAGCCACCGAGGTTCCAAGAGGACCGGAAGTTTATGAAGTAAGAAGAATTTCATTTCTCTCTTACTTTTTGTTTTGGATCTATAAGAAGGAAAGAATGGAGTATCTCCTTTGGGTTCAGAACAACAATTATTTTGACAGTTTATTTCAAACCACATGTTTCTCCTGAGGGGGCTATACTTTACTTCAAATTTCTCTTCCTTCCTTTCTTTCTTTCTTTCTTTCTTTCTTTCTTTCTTTCTTTCTTTCTTTCTTTCATCTCTATGTCCAATATGGGGCTTGAACTCACAATCCTGAGTTCAAGAGTCTCATGCTCTACTGAGTGAGCCAAACAGACACCCCTTCACTTCAAATTTCTTAATAGGAGATTCTTAAAAGTTGATTCTTAAAAGTCTGAGTCTTACAAACACTATTTTGAATTGAGCTGGATCAATAAAAGGCAAGATTTACCCATAGGTTTCTGAACTTTCACTTGCACTGGTCCAAGTCAGAAGAAGAAAGCTGGAAATGTTTCCAGGGATTCTAGGGCACAAGGGCAACCAAGTGCTACTAGTTTGAAGAACTGATACATGTACTGAATTCTAATTAATTAAGCCCTAAACTATTTAATTCATAAATTCATTAACCCATTAATTCTACCCCACTTCCTCACTCCTGGAGACCAGAAAACTTTTGACAAGTCAGAGATTACTCGATATCTACTAATGAAGAAATGTGAAAATATCACCCCCTTTAAAATTCACTTCACACAGGCCAAATTCTACATAGTGCCAAATTTACTAAGAATTAAGAACATTCATCTAACATTTTTCTTAGACCTCACTCTAAGTCCAATGGCACCTTAAGAAATTCTAGTTCTCGCCATTGCACACACGCACAAATGCATACACATATACAGACACTATATATATGTACACATACCTATAGCACTATATATGTATATATGCATATAAATAAGCATATATAAGTATATGCTTTTTTTTTTTTACACATCTCCAAAGGGAACTCTTTTTTCAAGAAATTAATCTTATTTATGTCTACAAGAATTAGAGTAAAAAATACAAAGTACCTTGGGGTGCCTGGGGGGCACAGTCAGTTAAGTGTCCAACTCTTGATTTTGGCTCAGGTCGCCATCTCAGGGTTGTGAGACTGAGCCCCGTGTCCGGTTCTGTGCTGGGTGTGGAGCCCGCTTGGGATTGTCTCTCTCCCTCTCCTTCCATTCCTCTGTCCCTCCACCATCTCTTAAAATAAATAATATATATAAATAATATAGATAGATAAATATGTATAAATTATATATAGTAATATACATATAAATCATATATATGTATTGAGATGTCATAAATGACTCTAGTTGCTGTTTCCAAGGAATCCAAGTTCAAACCACAAGGTTGGTACACTGCCCTGTACATTGCTGTCTTTGTTCAAAATTCCAAACTCCAAACTTCACCGTGAACTAGTTTCTAAAGTAAGCTGAGGCAGTATGAAGCTACATGGGCCATCACCCTCCTTATTGCACTGAGACCAGTGGCGTTTGATATGTTTTGAGATTAAAAAGGAACAGGAGGGGCGCCTGGGTGGCTCAGTTGGTTAAGCGACTGCCTTCGGCTCAGGTCATGATCCCGGAGACCCGGGATTGAGCCCCACATCGGGCTGCCTGCTCGGCGGGAAGCCTGCTTCTCCCTCTCTCACTCCCTCTGCTTGTGTTCCCTCTCTGGCTGTGTTTCTCTCTGTCAAATAAATAAAATCTTTAAAATAAAATAAAATAAAATAAAATAAAAAGGAACAGGAATTGTACTCTACTGTCTAGCTCACTTCTAAAATTTTAAAAACTGACATATAATTGACACACCGTAAAATTCACTCTTCTAACATATAATACTTAACACATAATAGATTTTTGTTTATTCAAATATGTGCAACTATTACCACTATCTAATTCTAAAACATTTTCAGTCCCCCAAAAGGAAATCCCGTACCCACTGGCATTCATTTTCCCTCTTCCCCAAGTCCCTGGCAACCACCAATCTGCTTTCTGTCTTTATAGACTTGCCTATTCAGGACATTCCGTATAAATGGAATCATATAATATGTGTTCTTTGGTATTCTGCTTCTTCTCTTAGCAAAATGTTTTCAAAGTTCAACCACGTTACGGGAGTGTTGGGGTTAATGTAGAGCAGGAAATCAGCCATAATACCTGGCTTCTAAACTTAACACAGAGGCTGCTGAAGGTTTGGGAGAAGGAAATAGGCCTTCGGAATGCCTAGGGAATGCCTAGGCCTGCCCTGCAGACTGTCTGCCTTTGGAATGCCGCAGGGGTCGGGGGTGGGGCGGTGTTGCCTTCCCCAAAGCTTTCTTGGCCCAAACAGCCACCGTGTGATCTAAGAGATGTACACATTGTCCCTTAGGCCATGTTTAGCAGAACTCAGAGGACACACTGGTTAGCACACCGCACATCCTTATCTTTCCCATAAACAGATCCTCCTAGTTCCTGTAAGACCCTTTGTCACACAGCAAGCTTGAAAAACAGTGATAAGGATTTGTGATTATTCTGCAGGACCAATAAAAGTGGGAGCAAAGAAGAGCAAAGGCTCTTCAACGAAGAGCAACGCTTCTCTGAGCGTTGACCCCCCACCCCTTGCCTTCTCTCTTTCACAACAAAGTTTGATGTAATCTTAATACAGTTATTGCTGGCCATTCCTGGCTCGAAGATATTAGTACTTCATTCTTTTTTGTAGTTAAATTTCATTATAGGGATAGCCATATTTTGTTTATGTGTTTATCCACTTGATGCACTTTTGGGTTGTTTCCACCTCTTGGCTATTGTAAATGGTGTTGCTATGAATATTCACATACAAGTATTTATTTGAATGCTTGTTTTCAATTCCTCTGAGTATATACCTAGACGTAGTATGGTAAATTTTATGTTTAATTTTTTGAGGAACTACTAAACTGTTTTCCACAGAACCACACCATTTTCCATTCATACTAGCAACATATGGAGATTTTTTTTTTAAAGATTTTTATTTATTTGACAGTGAGAAACACAGCAAGAGAGGGAACACAAGCAGAGGGAGTGAGAGAAGGAGAAGCAGGCTTCCCACCAAGCAGGGAGCCCGATGTGGGGCTCGATCCCGGGGTCTCCAGGATCATGACCTGAGCCCAAGGCAGTTGCTTAGCCAACTGAGCCACCCAGGCACCCCAACATATGGAGATTTTAAATTCTCCACATTCTTGCTAATACTTCTCAGTTTTTCTTATTATAGCAATCTTAGTGGGTGAGAAGTATTATGTCTTTGTGGTTTTGATTTTCATTTCCCTGATAACTAATGATATTGACCATGTTTTCATGTGTTTATTGGCCATATGTATATATCTCTCCATATCCTTTGCCATTTTTTACTTGGGTTGTTTTTTATTCTGATTTATTTTCAGGAGTTCATCAAATGCCAGACATACCAACCATCAATATGTAAGAATTAAGGGAAACTACTCTCAGACTGCAATAGGGAAAAAAAAATCCAAATCTTCTTTCTTCCATCATAGAAAAAAATATACTTAACTAGATTTCCTTTTTAAACACGTAGTAAAAGGACCAAAGTTTTAATATTTTAATTTAATATTTAATAAAAATATTTGGTTGTTGGGGACCGAGGTATGGCTCAAGAAGGCTGACACAATCAGGCCTGACCCTTGCACCTACATAACAGGATGCGGTTACCACAGAGCCTCAGGGAGCCCAACGGCGCACATAAAGGAGCACACCAATCAGTAGCCTGATCATGCACCTATCATGCCTGACCCCACCAATCATGTACAAGAGCACGCTTGAAAGCAACCTATCGGGCGCA